>JAPYZP010002713.1:0-14751 GCA_030522985.1 Torymus sinensis
CACGTGGGATCGTTACTTTTTGAATACCATTTTTTATGATGAATTTTTTCGCAAATTAGCTGATACTGTAATGAAAATGACTATTTTAAAAAGTAAAATTTGCTAGAAAAATCATGAATTTATTTTCAAAATTTTCCTCCGAGTACTTGAGCATATTTCAAAATCATAATTTAATAGATTAATGTCGCGAAGAGTATAGAAATGCATCAGTGAGCAATTACGAGTTAAAAGGGCCGTTGCAAAAAAGCAGAGAAAGAATAATAATAAATAAAAAAAAGTAAAAATAACGTGCCGGTGAGAATGGCAGAAAAAAGTCAATTATCTCGGTGGACTTGTGTAACAAGAGCAGTAAGTGGTGCGCACTCCTCTCCGTGCAGGCTGCCATCAAGAAATAATAATTCCCGATCGAGTGGCAAAGCGTTGGTATGCGAAGCTCCCTCAAAGTTCTCGCTCTCGTCCCTCCCGCTCTCTGCCTCGTCGCTCGCCCTACGCGCAGCCTATGAAATGACTTTGGCCAAGTCGCCGGCAAGTTGCTCCCGGGCATCACGAACAACTGGTTGCCCTCGTCGACGTTTCGATGTTCCACCGGTGCGCTCTTTCTCTCTCGCTTGTTTTTCTTTCTCTTTATTGGGTAGCGCGGGCGCTCGGCCCACACTCTTTCGCTGCGTCGAGATTACGAGTACGCATGACGGTAGACGAGGACGGCCGGAGAATTAAATGGGAAGAGCGAAGAGGAGGGAGAGAGGAAGGGCGAGAGGCAAGAGACGATATTCCTTCGGGCGGTACAGCTTCTCCTGCAACAAGTACTCGACGCGCCCGCTCTGTCCTCGGCTCTGCCTCTGCAGCCTTTTCTAATTTTCTCTCTCTTTCGCTCCTGCGCGTAATGCTCACTTTGCAAGGTCTAATCATCGCGCATGCCCACGCGCGTCTATTATTAGATCGAAACTCGCCTCGACGCTATTCATTTCAGCAAAGATTAAAAGCACAGCTTCTACAAAATACCTAAAATATTTATACATCTTTCTTTCCTCTGCAGTGCCCCTTTGCTCATGCGAATTATTACTGCCTCCTAGATGTTTTTAAACATTATCTATACTTATAGACTAATCTACGATATACTTTTATTTACGAAACAAGTATGGCAAGGAGAAGGACTTAGACTATACGATAAATATACGTCTTATGAAATTTAATGATAAATTCATTTATCAAATAATAAAACTATAGAAATTAATCCAATGGTTTTAAGATGCTTATGTCATAACGGATTAGTTCCAGAAGCTCTGCAGCAGCACACAATAATTGAATAATATTCATATCACTAATATATTCTCATAACAAGCAGTAGAATATCATTTATACTTGAATTAGTCGATTAAAAATGGGTTGCAAAACCGAAACTGCCCATTAGAAATGCAAATTTAGTAACGGACTACAATGTATCAAAAAGATTTTGTCTTAAACTTGAAAGTTAAATGAAAAAAACGGGTCCCTGCAATCGTCGGTAACGGGTAGACCTTGAGAGATAGTTTACCGGGATATAAACAAAATTTAGCGGTCTGTGTATCGAGTGGATGTATCGGCTTGAGCTATAATAAGAACTTTATATACATACTTAATACACGATAGAAGACGCTACTCGGGCAATTTTCGTTCTGAGATCTTTAAACCCGGCCCTCTAAAGGTTAATATATATATATCTTTTCTGATTTGTGACCATATTTGGAAATAAGCCATACATCACTCGCGTAAAAATATGATATAAGATCTCATATGAGATTGTAATTAAGATCTTAAATAGTTCCCAAATGAGATCCTATTACGAATTTCAGACATTAGATCTTATGTAAGATCTAATATGAAATCTCATCTCTGATAAAAAATTTTATATATTTTTTATTTCAATTATACAATTACCATAAATACTATTTGCATGTCTATAGTGTATTTAATTTAATTTGTTGCTAAAGCGCCGTATCCAAAACAAGGCATGTCTTGTATGTTTCACTCTTGAAAAGTCATTGAAGTGATCGACTCTGATCGTCTTATATGCACTCGACATTGTCAACTTGTTTATGGGAGCAGTCGCCGGGTCGCCACATATCGGCCAGTGGCTGTACTAAGGTTGTCACTCAGAGTCGTTCGTTAGTACCGCCACTCACTGATACGTGGCTACCCGTCTGACGGTCCCATAAACAAGTTGACTATTTCGACGGCAGAGCGGAATAAGCGCGTATTTCGCCGCGCCGATGAAGAAGGGCACATCTCGCCGTGTTGATGAAGAAGGTCATATCTCGCCAAGCCGATGAAAAAGATCATATCTCGGCCCCCGGATGAAGAAGAGCGCATCTCGCCTGGTGGATAAAGAAGGGCGCCGCATCTCGTGGCGCGGATGAAGAACGGCGTATCTCGCAAGGGTCAAGGTCAGCTAAAGGTCAAATCTATTTTTTCATACGGGAACTCTCACTTTTTACCTCGTAAATGGAAAGAGGAAAAATTTTACGTTCAGATATGTCCTTGGATCAAGATCATGATCATGGTCATCGTCATGGTCATGGTCATGGTTAAAATCCAAATCCAAATCCAAATCAATCAACGCATCCAAACATTTCAAATATTACGATGGTGAGCTTGACCATGACCTTGAGGTCAAGGATGATCTCATTTGAAGGCAAATCGATTTTGTTAAACGGGAGTACCCACTTTTACATTCTGATATTACCTTGGGTCAAGGTAATGGTCAAAGTTATGGTATGTTTCTGGTTAGTTAAAACAATATAAAGGGTGTTTTAAGTAATTTAAAGTAATTGGTCATTTTAAGTAATTGAGCGACATTGGCGATTAGCACTGTTCATTGAGGTGTTCATTGATCACAAAAAAGAAAAAAAAACAATTGAAAAATAATGAAAAGAAAAAACAGAAACTCGGAGGACCAAGCTATGAGGCTGGAGGATTTGTTGACATGTAAGGTCATATCTCGCCAAGCCTAAAGATTCAAAACTAAATATTAAATCCTCTCTTAAAAGAATGATGACGGACATGTGAAACCGAAATAAAACCTTTGGTCAAGTCCGTTTCAAAGGAGCCTGTGATTGGTCAACGATGATGTTAGCTTTTCGCTTAAGGTCTTAGCTGATTGGTCGAAATAATACCCACAAAGTGTGTGTGGTTCTTTGTTCTTAATTTTTTTTTATATTAACTTTTCACTTTTTGAAAAACTATTTTTCATTTTTCATTAGCTTCAACATTAATATCGCGTTATATTAAAAATTCATTCGATGCAGCGTAAAATTATCTGTAATTTAAAAAAAAATGATGGGTATAAATGTAATTAGAAATGTGTAAATAAAATGATGCAATAATTTTAATTTTTATCATTAAACATTAATTGAAGAAATCAGTAAATTTAGTTTGTAAACAATTGTTTTATTCAAAAACAACCTTGGTATAATGGATAACTAAATATCAATCTAAACTACCATTAGATTTAATAACTAAAAACTTGATTAATAATAATTAGATTTGGTTTTAAAAAATGTTTTTCTTTACTTCAAGTACATTTCTTACCAGTTACGTCATCACTCATATTATAATATTCGAAAAAGTGAACATTAAATTAATTTCCCTTCTTTAAAAAATGATGGCCGCATGTTGTGAAGCATTTAAAGATTGATCTGATTGGTCCGTAAGAAATAGGCGCGAACATTTGCTATTTCCGCTATACATTTGAATTTTCGACAATGAATATTCATTCTTAAACATTTTAAAACTAAATAATTCAAACAAAAATAGAATAAAAAGATTAATTTGTTCATGTTTTGAAAAATTATCTGATCATCCTATCATTTAAACTATTTAACGTAAAATCTTAATAAAAAAAATATCTTCATAACCTCAAAAATAAAATAGTACGCGTTTGAGTTTTGCTAGTATTTCTAAGAAACAAATGCACCACCCAGTAATAGATATAAAAAGCTATTAAATTAATTATTTTTTATATGCAAGGTATTTTGTTAATATTGTAGAAGTAGTTTATTCAGTATATCATTTGAAAGCTATAAATAACTTAAATAAGAGAAAACAAGATATTGAGAAGAAAGTAGCAAACATTAATCTTTTAAGTCCGTCGCGATGTAATCAATCGTTCATTCGCGTTGTGTTTTACAAATTAATTAAAGAAACCGAATAAAAGCCCGCAGCGAGTAATTACATGAAACTCCAATACGAGCAAGTTACCCAAAGATAAAGGTACAGCAAGTCGCGTTTTGCAGGTAGGTGCATCAGCGCGAGCACATGGGACGTCAAGGATTTTTCAACGGGAGAAGCCGACGAGGACGAAATCAAGATCGTCCGCGAAAGAGAGGGGGGGGGGGGGGGGCCTGATGTGTCCGACAGCGATAAAACTATGGCAGTTTTGAGTGGTGGGATCTCGCGGTATGATCGTTTTTCTAATTGATGCCTTGCAGTGGTATGCCGGGGAGAGAAATGGACTTTAGCCGACATCTCTCTTTCGCGGAGACGCTTTTTTCCCGGGTTTAGCGCGCGAGCACAGCAACAGCAGCAATCCTGCGCGCGAGGAAGAGAAAGAACACGTTTGTCTCGTGGCAGATGGCTCCTGATTGGAGGGCTGTCAAACGAGCGGAGCAAGAGGAGGAGAGAAAGAACGCGCAACTCGCAGACGGACGGCCGGTCGGCCGGCGCGGCGAGAAAAAGCGGGCAGTTATCACGACACTTCGTCTGCGCCGTCCACCGGCGCAGCCACCGCCGCGAACAGACGAGCCGAGCTGTACGCACGACACTGTAAAATTACTGCGTCAAAAACAATTACTTCACAGCCGAACGATTCGCACTCCTCTCCTCAAACAGCACGGAGAACAAACCGATGCCTCTTTTCGCTCTTTCCCATTCCCGCGACCTCTTTCCCCTCCTGCCCCCTTCTCTCATCTCTCTCTCTCTCTCTCTCTCTCTCTCTCTCTCTCTCTCTCTCTCTCTCTCTACTCTCTACTCTCTTTCGCACCGTGCGTCATTGCGACATCAAAACTTGTTACATGTCATCCAACTTGGCGCCCGCGTTCTTCCTGCTCTCTTCTCCCTCCAAGTCTTGCGATTTTTCGTAAAAAACTCTTTTATCAACCACCACATGTTCACATCGAATAGCTTCGCATTTCGAAAACCCAGGCACATATTAAGCTGACATTTCAAGAATTTATACCTAAGGGCTCCCTAACGTTAAAAACTTTAGGTTAGGTTTATAGATAGAAAAAAAACTAGAAAAAACAGACCGAAGAAATAGAGAAATAAGTAAATATTATTACTAGGCTTTTTGTTAGCAATTCTGATTTTGACTATACTACATATATCCTAAAGTTTGAGTCAGTTAGAGGAAATATACAATATGAATAAAAAGTAAATATGCTAGTGTAGAGTGAGTGAAAAAAGATACTCTCCGTAAGTTTTGGCTGGTAAAAAAGGAGACAGCCACAGTATGTTATCGTACTCGCATAAATTGTCGCGAGCGGTATAGGTGTAGGACGCACGTAAAAAGGTGAACAAGAAGGATCAGGCGGGGCGAGGGGAGAAATGCAAAGAAAAGGAGCGCGCGAGAAAGTATGAATCGAAAATGCAAAGCCAGAAAAGCTCCGAGTCCAGACTACATATCGCTTTCACGAGCTCATAGTGCGGGCGAGCAAGAGAGAGGGCGCGAGCTATCGGCTTAAAATCTGCCTTTTTCGCGAGAGCCAGTGGTAGCGGAGCTTTTTTAGCTCTTTGCATTGTTCTTATTCCGCCATTACCAAGGTACAAAGTGAATGTAAACATATCTTGATCTTGGCTGCGGAAACCTGTGAAATTCACGTTCGCTCTTTCTCTCTCCCTCTCGCGGCTCTCGCTCGCGTAAACGCGTGACTACCACTATCGCCGAGAGCACACCTACGTGCCCGTAGGTATATATATATATAGTCCAATGTCGTGTCGGTGGTGCGCGCGGAGCGCAGAAGCGGGGCGCGAGCGCGCGACAACAATGGAACGCTTGATAATATCGCAACGAGGTTTGCCCGGCCCGCTCGCTCTCTCCCTCTCTCTCTCTCTCTCTATATCTCTCCGAGCGCGACAGAGCGAGAGGAGGGGGCGGGGGGTGCGGCGGGTGCAGCTTTGTGTTGGCTGGTGGGTAAAGGGGTCCAATCAATCAGCCGCAAATCAGTATGCACGGCACGTTCTCCTAATGCCGCCACTCTTTCATCATATTCATTTGATCGCGCGACGGCGGCGGCTGCGACCCCCGCCCCCTTCTCCACTACTCTCGAGGCGCACACGCAATCGCTAATGGCAGCGTTTAAAGATCGGGTAGCGAGCGGAGGCGCGCGCACACACGCCGCTATCGATCCGCGAAATGTTGCACACATACCGATGCTGCGCCAGAGCAAGACAGCCAGCCTCGCATATTATTTTCGCCACCTTCAAACATTAGCGGCTGATTGGCGCCGTCCTTTGCACCAAAGGGAAATTAGGATTTCGAATGACTTGAATGAACCGCTCACAGAGCATCCTCGGATCTGTGCTCTGCCCAATAACTGAACTGCAGATACCTGCTAGACTGGAAAAAACAAAGAAAAAGGCTTAAAATATGCAGTGAACCGTATTTCGTACTTATCACCACTTACAACTATATGTCATTTTTGAGTCACACTATACAATCATAAATTTTCTACACCGTAAAACGTATTGAGTATATTGAGACTTTTGCCAATGTAATAAATTCAATATGAGTAAAAGCATCTTAATATAATTTATAGTGCACTTTAATAAAATGAATTTTTCGGCAAATCCTGGTTAAAATCTATGTGTCTTGTTGATTTAAGTAAAAAGGTCATTTTTTTTACGGGTTGCTGATACATCCATCGGCAAATACATATAAATATATTTTGAAAGTCTCAAGTGCCGAGGAATCGTTAAACTGGAAGTCGATGTTTCTCGACGAGCTAATGCGTCTTTGGCTATACCTATACATCGAATAAGCGAGTGAGCGAGAGAGCGAGCAAGCGAGAGCTCACGCGAGATCGAGATGGCAGGGCAAATACGTAATCCGGATTATCGAGGATCCGCTTAGCTTAACGGACACTTGCGTCGAGTAACGATACCAACGCCGACGCCAACCTTCGCGTCATTTCTTTTTCCCTCTCCCCCCCCCCCCCCCCCTCCCCTCACCTCTCTCTCTCTATCTAGAACTCGTCTCTCTCGTCCTCCCGGGCTGCATCGCGATCAAACCTTTTGTTGTTTACTTTTTTTACCCGTCACTTCTTACAAATAAAAAACCAAGAAGAACTCGGAATAACTCCTTTCTGTATGCATGAGTCTTTTTATATATACGGATCTTTAAATATCAAATCCATTTGAAATATATTTGATAAAAATTGATTCTAATTATGTACAAACGATAATGATATTAATTTTGTCTTTTTTTCATTTTTGTTTCCTTGTCCACTGAAATATATTAATATTTTATGGCAGCTATCATTAAATTATGTTTTTTCATTAATTGTTCGCAGCAAACACAATAAAATTCAAAGTATAACTTGCATAAAAGTTATCTCAGAACATGTTTTTACGTTCCCAACATCACATTTTAAAAAATAAAGTTTAACAGTAAAGACATTCATTTGTTGTTCCAATTAATCTCGCCGAAATCATATGCCTATTTCTATAATATAAATTAACAATGAATACTTTGATAATTATACATATCTACATACAATTTTGTATAATTAATTTATTATTTCAAACTTAATGTATCATTATCAAAATTTGAAAAATGTTTTAAAAAAATGAACCAACAATATTTTATTTTAAGCCTCTTTGAAAAACTATTAAATTAGACGTTATGAATGAAATCCATAACATAAAATATGAAAAATTGATAAAATCAAAAATCTATCATTGGGCCAAGTTCCATAAATATTAATTCATTTTTGTATCTGTTATTGTTTAAAAACGACAAAGATATTTTTAGTAACATGCTTATGTTCTCACAAAATCATACAAAACTAGCGATTAGTTACAAATTAAAAAGAAATAAATTATAGAGAAATCTGGCAGATTTTTCATAACAAATGATAGACGATAGAAACCTTCATTCTTAAAAAAAAATGTTGGTGTGTTCATTTAAAATTATTTTGTAGAATTAAAAAATATTAAGTTTGATCATACGAAGGCATGACAAAATAAATGAATGAAAATCGATTAGTTAAAAAAATAGTTTTTTGGTTAATGAGTTTCTTAAAAATAAAAGCAATAAGTTTTGTCCGGCCAAAATAGATTGAAACGCTCTTAATATATATTGACACTCTCAAAGTATATAGGTATACATATGTGCTGTTACGTGTGGATAATACACATACGAATATAGAAGAACGAAATAAGCAAGGCGTCCAATTACAATATGACGCCGATTAGCAGAAAGCCGAGTGGTGACGGCTGTGGCTATGATGATAGCGTTTCTGACTGGCGAGTCGGCGGCTCTGGTTCTCGATTCCAGGGTCCGTCACTTTTTTATTATTAAAAGTTGCGATGGCTCACTACTAACAACACACTAAATCCAAAATTTCTTAAAAAATAGATTTTTGTGGCCGAAGACACAGCAATAATTGAAATTTAATTGGTATCCAGGGCATATTTAAATAAAATCGTTTTTCGAGTTATTAGAAATATAAGGACAATTTATTATTTGTTCATACGGGTAATAAAATAAATAATTTGATAATTTAATTTTTGATGCATTAAAGTGATGAGACTTTCGTTTCGTCATACTTGAAAAAATGTTCTTTTGCTCAGTTTAAAGTAAAAATAGGAAAAAAGATTAAAAAATCAATAAAGTATAAATTTGCATAAATGCCATAAGGGAGGAAAGTTGGCGTTTTTTCTAGTCGAAGTAATCGATATAGGTGGAACTAGGGGGTGGATGGTGAGTGTGGGAGGAGCGGGGCGCTTGGCTAAAAAAGAGTTGGGAAGACTCGCAGTCGGTGCACACACACATATATATATATACGACGTATAGTTAAAACGCAATTACCCAGAAGAGCCGGGCGGCCACGGCGACAGACCGCGGGCGTACCGCACTGTCAAAATAGATAACGCTCGGGGTAAGTTCCCCCTAAAGTTAAAATCTACCCCCGCACGTGTGCACGAGTCTCAGGTCCATTCACTTCGGGTTAACGTCGTTGAAGGGAGAAAAGGGGAGGGTGTCCTGCTGATGCTGATGCCGCGGCTGCCTGCGATGATGATGCCTGACATCAAACGTCACGCTCCGCGAAGGGGACGGAAAATTGCTTCGCACATTGAGGATCCCGTGTCAAAGAGGAATGGAAAATTTTATTTCCGTCTAACTCCGCTTTGAGCCGTGTCTGGCTCTTTAGCTTCTTGGATTCGATCTCTATATTTTTATCATTTTTTTTCTCATATAACCAAAAAATCTATAAAGTATTCATGCGAAAATATTACATAAGGCGTCAATTAAACAAAGCTAAAAATGTTGATTTTATAAGAGGAAATGGGATTACTTACGTGTTTAGTTAGGGATGCTATTTATGTAGTCTCGCGAGAGCGCTGCTCTCTCGTCAACCCTTTCGTAATGGAATCGAATGTGTCTGCTACTGCCTCACGCGGTGACATTAGCAGAACCTGTTCGCTTTCTATATTGTTATTGCCGCTCGTAATGGCTTTCAGGAGCACAAGACGTCGGCCATTAAAACAATTAATCCGGCACGTCTGGTATGTGCATATTTCAATGCTGAATTTATTTTTATTGCTCTGGCTCTCAGGAAATTATTTAATTAAAGCCATTTTTACATTTCAAATGATTAATTGTTACTGCTGTACTTAAAATACTTATGTTATTCACTAAAGTACTACAGCTGTTTGAGACACAATAAACGTCTTAATATGCTTCAATTCAGTGTTATATATTCGAAGCAAAACAATAAATTAGATACCTTATTTAACACTGAGAAATCTTTCGAGATTATTATTATTATTATTATTATTGTAATTATATTAAATGGAAGCATTATTATAAAAATATGTATCTTTTATCCTTTCAAAACAGACAACAGTATAGTCAATACATATAGGTCTGATAAAAACTTTCGGTCAACTATCGAAGGCTGCGAATGGTGAAAAGGTGTCTTCTCAACTGTAACCGCTTTCATTGCTTCATCTTATACTATGTATGTGTGTTACTAGAATATAATTTGGATCGTTTAGAAGATTGAGAGGCATATAAACAAAAATGATTATTCGGAGTCGTTAGCAGTAGCTTTAAAATTTCTCAAAACGTCGACTGTACGTTTTTGCTTTTTCGTCATTTTCAATCAAACTCTGGTATAAGGAATTCCGACAAAATAGCTAGAGGTTTTATATATTGCCATTGGTATAGAATTTAGTGAATATAGCGTAAAGAAAAATGATTGATATCGGCAGATGTAACCGCAGGCTCCAAGCACTCGAGACGCAAGACGCAAATAGTTTTAGCTGCTCGACATTTTTCTCAGCGCAAAGCCGTAGACTGAATCGAATGGATGATTTAAATATTAAAAATGACGGTTACGCAAAAGCGTATAAAATATTAGGTTTGCTTCTCCGTAGACGCGATAAAATCTCGCTCACGGTGCTCGCACTGCCGCCGGTAGCAGCAAAGATGATATTTCCTTATACTTCTTGTGTGCTTTCGCGCGCTCGCGCGCACACTAACGCGTGTTGTTGTCGCTCATGCATGCGCACGGAATTTACGCGGATGCGGCGGCGGAGGCGGCACATCCAGGCGCATAAATAGCAGAAAATCTGGTTGCACAGGGGCACTGCTTCCAGCGGCGTTGAGTGCTGCAGCCTTTTGAAATATTATATTCCTCGAATCGCTTTTTCACGTGCCCTATAAGTGGCCGCCATTAAACACGCGATAACCGATCCCGATAGGCCTTAACCGGCGCAGTAGCCCTACATGCGTCCCTCTCCCTCTCTCACACAGACTTGCGCTCGCGTTAGATGCTGCGCGCTGATACATCCGAGAACGGCGAGTGCTCTGCCACTGGCTGCATGGCGGCGTGACTTGCACATGCCTCGAGCGCGGATCGTTTAACCGGACTGATGGCGTGTCCTTTATGAGCGATCAATCGCCTTTCGCCTTTCGGCACACGCTCGTACGCGCACTCGGCTGCGTCTGCCCGCCTGTTTATACCTCAGCGGCGAGGCACCTGCATGCCACTGGGCTTCTTAATAGAAGAATTACCTCCAGCGCAAGTTTCCTTTTTCCTTCATTTTCAGACGCACGATTGGGAATCGAAGAAACTAAATAATCTAGAATGCTACTTTGGAGAATGTTATTAATAAAGAGGATAAAATATGAAAATTTGCGAATGCTCTGCAAAGTAATTAGTCGGGATAAACATCTGCGCGGGAGACTAATTTTTCGAGCACTTAATATTCCAAGAATTCGAGATAGGCGAAGGAACATCGATTAAGCGGCGGCGGAGGTAGCAGGCGGAGGCAGGCGCGCGCGCGCGCGCGAGATTCGTGTTAGAAGGAACACGTGTACCGGCGTCGCCGTATCAAGGCATCGCCGGTTCCCCTGCATTCCGCGATTGTGCATTACAATTGCTAATAAGCGTCTCCTCCTCCTCCGCGCTGCCCCCACCTCGGCCGCCCGCCTCCTCTTCGCCGTCTCCTTCGCTCGCGCGGGCTGCCTCTCTCCCTCGCACTCTCTTCTAAGCCCAACACTCGGTCGAACAAACGCACACAGACAGAGACAGAGAGAGGGAGAGAGAGAGAGAAAGAGCGGCACTGCAAAGCCGGAATAATGAGGATATCGGGAGGCAGGGAGAGCGTGCTACCGAGCTCGGCGAAAAAAAGGACACGAGGCAGAAACACTGCCGCCGCATTGCGCAGGCCCGCGTGATTTTATACAATGACCATGCAGCGCGCGCCGCGGCCCGGAGGATGCACCCGGACGAGGAGGGGGAGGGCAAAGCGCGAGACCGCTGCAGCGGGAAACAAAGAGGTTGCAGGGTATGTAGGGCCACGCTTCGTGTAGGGCCCGAGCGCGCTCGGCAAAAAATTGCTTTCATTCATGAATTTGCCTTTGTTTACACCGACCGACTCATCCTCCTCGTTCACTTTTATATTAAAAGTCTTTTCTTCGGCCACTTTTCAAATACTGCAGTCAAACGCTCCCAACACCTTACATCACGAGCATAACTATACTGATAAAAATACTTATGCTAATTCCCATAGGACATAAATGAGCTAAGCTCTCTGAGAAGTGGAAAGGTATATAGCGTGTGGATGAACTGACAAGTAGATATCATTCTCATTACGGAAGCAAACAAACCGTAAAAAGTATTCATCAGCTGAAATGATAGTTTAGCATCGTCAATCTTAATTTTCATCAATCAATTACCGTAAGTTTGCATTTACAAAAGAAACAGTTATTTGCTAATTTGAAGATGCATATTATTCCCAAGACTACATTCATATGATAATCTAAGCAGCAATACTGACAAAGCAATTCATACGTCTAAATTTCACGCTCTCCTCAATGGAGTAGGAAAAAAGGCACTTAATGTGCCTCATTAATATTTAGTATATCAGTGTTTAATGCGATTTTAATAGTTAATTCAAAGTATATATAAATAAAACGCATGCTAAATAAGCTGATTAATAATTCATGAATAAAAGATATAAAGATCAAACTAATTACCGGGACAAAATAAACAGATCAATCTTGAAGATCTGGTAAAATTTGGAGAAAAAATGAATAAAATGAATAAAAAGGTGCTGATAGATTTGGAGTGGCAAACAGTTATATATATACGCTGCGGTTGCCTGCGTAATGTATTCAAACGTGGAAGCAAGAATGCAAAAGAGACGGAGCGTCGCCATTATAATAGCTTACCTTGGCGTGTGCGCGAGCTGTCTTTCTCTCCTCCTCTTCTCCTCGGCAGACTTCTTTAGCCGCGGCTACTGCCGCCCGTTGTTGCTTGTGTTTTGATTGAGGCACGTGTCTCACATCACGAGATCCCCGAGCTAATCGTCACGCTAACCTCTCGCTTTCTGTTTGCCGTAGTCGGCATTATCACCGCTCAACTCCAAAGAATCAGGGCTGGCTCGCGCGCGCGCGCAACTGATTATTGTAATCACGACGCCCTTTTGATAAGTGCTTTCAACCACTTATCTCGCCTGCCTCGCTTCATTTACATAAATGAATGAATCAATTTTATCCAAGAGCTGCCTGCCTTTGCCTTTCTGCCAACAAAACGGCATATGATTTTACGAATTATCGCACTTCAGATTGCTCTCAATTCCAGTCATTTTCAACTCTTAATTGTTACCTTCTCTCCCTACATATTACCAAGATTTCTTGCTCAGAGCTCCCTTCCCCACCGATTCTCATCAGTATAACACTCTCTTTACAAATTATGTCATGACAACAGATTAGGATTTTTCATATTTTATATGGCTCATTTATTGTGTACTACGTCCAGCACTAAGTTCGCCCGAGCTCGACTTTTTCTATTTAAAGTAAAAATAAGTTGAGCCAATTTTTTACACAGAGTTATAAACTGAAATTTAATAACTTCATGTGCTATAAAATCGCATTTTTAGTAGATAATATGGTTAATTAAGTTAGACCGAAAGATTTAAAATGACTGACTGAAAACTTGATAATAATAATTTTTAAATAACAATTTAGTCCAAAATTCCTTCAATAATTAAATACATTAAAGGACCTATAGGGGGCAGATTGCCCGTACATAGGTTGGTTCTACTGACAATATATTTACAATATCTTCCTTATATATTAATTATAATTATGTGCAAGTTTGATTATTACTTTCAATTTTACAATACTTTGTTTACAATTTTACAATACTTTGTTTACAATTTTACAATACCTTGTTTACAATTTTACAATACTTTGTTTACACAGTTATAAATACATGTTACTATTTTATTTCACATTAGTTTACATATTTCTTCTTTTAGTTTTGTCTTCATCACATTTTTACTGTCTTTTAATACTTCAAATTCATTTAAAAATTTGTTATAATACTATTTAGCATAATATTCGTAACTTCTTTGGCCAATATTTAATTTGTGCTGAGCAAGCTGGAGACTTTTGTTTCTTCTTTTGATTGTGTTTGATTCATACTCGTTTTCAACCCACTGTACTGATGCAAAATGGACTTGAGTAGAAATGCTTGTCTATCATATCCAGTGATTTATCTATATCACCTTCTTTTATTCCTATAATTTTGAATATTTTTTCTTGTAGTCTAGCAAGAGGAGTCAAAGCTGTATCATGATTCTGTACACTGCAATACTATGAAATAGTCCGTAGTAAATTTGTAGTAATTGTTTTTTTTTTTAAATTATTTCTCGTATACAAACTATAGTTTGTAAAATACATGTACCAAATATTTGGTCTTCTTTACGATACTTGCTATGTGTATACATTCCATTTCACGTTTTGATCATAGGTGATTCCCAAGTACTTACTTGCATCCCCGCGTAACAAAAATCATGTTCGTATATGAACTTCATAAGAAGTTTAAATTCATCGGTACTTCATATGACGTTGTCCAATGAGACTGTGCCGAACTTCCGTTTTTCGAGTTTTGATATTAATGAAAGTACATAAGAAGTTTAGACAAAGTTTATAAGAAGTTAATATAAAGTGACGTCGAAAATACATGAATGGTTATGTAC
>JAPYZP010002714.1:0-29108 GCA_030522985.1 Torymus sinensis
AATACTTTCATTGGAAAATATGAAGAGTGAAAGTCGAAAAGGATTACATACAATTGTAGCTGTTCAATGCCAAAAATGTTTGATTGTAACCCATGTACATACAGGAAATCATCACTCAGTAAATCAAGAAGCAAAACGTTTTCTCTCAGATAAAGTACATAATGATGTTACAACGAATGCCGTTTTAGGTAAAATGAGAATTGAAAAATTGAATTTTTAATGAAAATAAATATCTTTTAAAAATACTGTTAAATACAAATAACGCATATACATTAATTTTGGGAGCATATCATGCTGGAGTCGGACGCACAGAAATCAATAAAATTTTATCTTGCTTAGATATACCTAGCATATCTTCCAATTTGTTAAAAAAATATGAGCAAGAAGTTGGGCCAGCTATTGAGAAAGCCGCCAAACGTAGTTGCAGATCAGCAGCTGAGAAAGAACGTAAACTCGTCATTGAGAAAATGGAAGAATTATGCAATGAATAGTAAATAGTTTTATAGTTTTAATAATTACATAAAGTTATATTAAGTTTAAGAAAAATAGTTAACAAATCATGCATATACTTAGATTTATACAGTAAAACCATATTAAACAAAACAATTAATTTTAACTTATTAGTAAGTTTGAGTATTATGGTTTAATAAATAAGTAATAAATAAGTAAAAGTAATGTGTTTTATATACATATGCATAAATAATTTGTATCTATATTGTATTTCAAAGATGAGTATTAGTTCACATTTTTGTTTTCTAGTATACGTATACACAGAACTTTCAAGAGTACTATTTTAAGTTCACCGATTAAAAAGTTTATTCCTGTATTGTTTCAAATACCAGAATTTGAACCTTATATTACATTTCCTTAACTTGATAAAAAGAAAATTAATTAGTTAAATGTGTTTTATATACATACACGTAAATAATTTGTATCTATATTGTATTTCAAAGATGAGTATTAGTTCACATTGTTTTCTAGTATACGTATACACAGAACTTTCAAGAGTACTATTTTAAGTTCACCGATCAAAAAGTTTATTCCTGTATTGTTTCGAATACCAGAATTTGAACCTTATATTACATTTCTAGATTCATTCATGAAACTTGGACTTGGAGTTAGTTACATTTCTAAATTCATCGATGAAATAGTTTACTTTCAAATTTCATTTCAAATTTTTAAAATTTAATTCTATTACAAATAGAACTCATCTGTATATTTTAGTTAATGCTTATTAATGTAAAGATTTCTGTAACCAAGTATAAAATTTGAAAATATATGATAATTGTATTTCTATAGTTTCTAAAGTATAAAAAAATTATTTTTAATTATGCTGTACAATAAATATATAATAAACAGATTTTTTTTAATAACAAAAATATTGATATGTAATAACTTATTTATTCTATTCTATAATAAAAAAATGTTATTTTTATAGGCCTGAAGAAATAAGTAGAGAGTTTTTTGACGCAAGATTGATTGAAAAATGTTCTTCTTCAGATAAAAATAATAATGCCAAAGAATTTGATGAAGTCATATCTTCCACAGTAAATATTATAGTTTCTTACGATATGGGCTGGTCAAAGAGAGGCAACGGAAGATCATATGACAGTTTGAATGGATATGGTGCTATCATTGGTTTTCTCATGGGCAAAATATTAGATTATCGAACGCGTAATAGGAAATGTCATTTCTGTGATTTGGGAAGAGAAAAAATCGATCATGATTGTCGGAAAAACTTCTCTGGTAGTGCAAAAGCTATGGAGGCTGACGCAGGAGCAGAATTGGTTAATCGCAGCGATATTTTAAAGGATCTCTAAATAAGGAAAATATTCAAAAAAATAATGGTCGAAAAATTTTTAAATTATCCGACAGAAACCATGTAAAAAAAAAATTTGTCGAAAAAATTGTATAATTTGAGAAGTACATGTAAAGAGCTTTATAACAAAGGCGTGATAAGCCATATTAAAAAATGTTTCTCATATGCTGTCGCCCAAAATAAGGGGAATGCGATTCGATTGTCTTCTGCTGTTCGCTGTATTCCTGATCACATGTATAATGCGCATGAAAATTGTGGTACCTGGTGTAAAAAAAAATCTGGCACAAATCCTGGTATATACAATCAAAAATTCGTTTTAAAAAGTGAACAGCTTTATCAAGAGCTTAAACAAATTTTTTCAATATATGCTGATAATGCATCGAAATATTGTGTATCAGCTAGTAGTCAAACAAATGAATCATTTAATAATATAGTTAGTCATAAATTTCCAAAAAATAAAAATTATAGTACAAGCCCTTCTGGTGATGTTCGAGTTGCAAGTTCTGTGCTGTCAAAGAATGAAGGCGATAGTTATTTAGTAGAAGTTAAGCAATCATTAAATGTGCCAATGAGTAGTAATTTAAACAAATTCTGTCAAGTATCAGATAATAATAGATTTAGAAGAGCTGAGAAAACAAAAAATGTTGAGACGAAAGCTCGTAGGATCAAACTAGTCCAAAAAAGAGAAAAATTAAGAAAAAATCTTGAAAATAAAGAAGGGATAACTTACTCAAGCAATATAGCTTTTGAGCTAGATGCAAATCTTAAGATGTTTAATGACATTGTCCCGTTATCAAGTGAAAATTGTAAAATAGTGTATTTCGATTTGGAAACATCTGGGCGAGATAACATGGCAGATATTTTACAAATTGCTGCTATTGTTGAGAATAATATATTTTCTGTATACATTGAACCTACACAGCCTATTGATGAAAATGCTAGTAAAATAAATGGTTTGCAAAATGTTGAAGGAAACTTATATTTACGAGGCACAAAGTTAATGACGTTAAATATAATTGATGCATTACAATCTCTCAGGAACCTCCCTACTAACAGCTCACAATGCATCATTTGACGAAAGATTTTTGATTAGAGATATAATGAAATACTCGTTAGTTAGTGAATTTTCTCAAATTGTTTATGGATTTTGTGACACCTTAAAACTATTTAGAGTAAAATATCCGGATAGAAAAGGAAGAGGAATGCTTACTCTGTCAAAATTGTCACAAGATTTATTGAATTTTGAAGTTGAAAGCGAAAATTTCCACGAAGCAACATATGATGTTATTATTTTGCAAAAGTTAGGTAATGATAATTTTACCAATACACTTATGCTAGAAAACGCGAAGAAGTTTAATGAATCGCTAAAAAGTGCAATTAGTAAATGTACAAATAATAAAAAAACTAAGGCTGATCAATCACAAAGAAAAATAGTATGTAAGAAAAATGTTAGACAAAATGTTGAATCGTTTAAATTATTAAAAGGTGAGATTTCAAACTACATGATACGAAAACTTAAGGCTTTAAATATTTCTTATGAAAAATTAAAAGATTTATATAAAAATGAAGGAGAAGAAGCTGTGATCACATTATTACCGAAAATGAAGATAAAAAAGCCTTTGGAAGCAATATTAAATCACTTAAAAAGTGTTCAATAAAAAATTACTTATTTATTTCTTTTTATATTGCTCGTTTTCGTAATTTACATATATTATTTATGTATTATTATCAGAAAAAATAAATAATTATTTATTATATTTATTTGAAAAAAAAAAACTAAGATTTTTTTACGACCGCTTTTCAGAAGATAACCTTCCTCTTTCCTAAAAGAAATTTCCCTCCGCACGCACTTACGTGCACGCAGTTCCGAATGTGTCGAATCTCGAATGCCAGCGCGCGAGCAACCTAACCTTTCCTCAATCTGCGACGTTGCCACACGTCATTTATCTCACTAATCGTAACAAAAACATGATAGTTTGAGTATTAATATCTTTAAAACTAAACGGTTAATCCTTCCCATATTGTAAAATATTATGTATTACAGTATAAATTAGTTTTGCCCGAAGTTTCAGAAGCCTACCGAATGAGGTTAATTAGCTATAGTAATTTTTTCATCGAATCGACAACATTTTGTGAGTCGGCGCCATTAAGCCAATGCTAAACATATCAAAAAGTGGTCAACTTTGAGAAAGCATATCTCAAGAACTATACGGTAAAATGCGCTGAAATTTCGCGAGAATACGTATCATATGCTCAATTAATTTTGCTGACAGTTTTGGCACTTTTTCGAATAGTGCTCATTTAGGTGATAACTACCTTAAGAAAAAACCTGATTTTATAAATTCATGTCTCGAGAGTTATTTATCTTGATATGACAATTCATTTTTTTAAATTAAATTTTGCATTCATACTTTCCATTAGTAAAACTAATAGTTAATTGTATTGTAATGAATTATCTGATCAATTCTTTATAGTAATTACTCGTATTTTCTGAGGTGACAAAAGGAAAATCATTTTGGAGTAAAACCTTAATCAACCTGGTCCATTCTCAAGAGAAAATCCTCATTTAGCAAGATGAAATAATTTTGCCTAAAAAGGATCCTATTTGCGGGAGTAAAAAAACATGATTTTCGCGTTAGAAAAATATAATCTTGAAGCAAAAAATTAAGTTTTTTCCTCAAGAATAATACGCTAGATTGAAAACGATAATCGTTTTACTGCAAGAGGATTTTGAGAAAAGGATTTTCCTCTTGTAAAATAGATCATTTCTCTGCGTGTACAAGTTTTAACTTTTGCCACTTTGTTGATGCAAATGTTGATGCTCTTAGTATTTATAAAATATAAATAGATAATAATATTGATAACATAGGTATAGTGTAAGTTTTAAGCCATTATACAATAATTTGGTTTGGTAGTGAACGTATTTATAAGAGTCGAGACCCGGGGATGCTTTAAGTGCAAATCTCAACTGCACATTTTCTTCACTGCGTAGATGAGCCCGTACATTCACCTTCGCAGATTATACGAGTTCTTTAAACATTAACAGCAAGAGCTCGAAAAATGCGACTCAATTCAGCCAGGTCGTTTCTCTTTCTCAGGCTTTTTCATCGTGCATAGAAGCGGCTCTTTTTATCACCCTCCTTTTCTACCAACCCTACATGCTCAAGTTTTTCAGTTTCTCTCAAATGACAGGTTGGACTTGGTTAATTATGACTTCTTTGACTCGACCATGCTCTCGCGTATTTGCATGATTTTGCGGATTCGGCTGAATGGAAGGGCGAATTGAAAGGTCGTTTAATTAAAATAAGAAGTCGGGACATCCTTGTGTACATCTCTTTTTGCCAGTTTATTTATGTCTCTCCCTTCTCTCTTTCCCCCTTCTTTCCATTGAGATTTTTAATGTACTGCTCTATTTTGTGAATGAAAGACGAGATGAGTGGAGAATTTCGAAACCTGTTCATTGCATTAAATGAAAAGAAAATATTAAGGCCCTTTTTATTTTCATATCTAGCAATATAAAGATCCCATTAGTCTTATAAACAGTTCCTAGAATACCTTTGTTCACTGATGTATGCATACAGATGGCTTAATGAACCCAAGCCCAACGATATATTCATCTATCATTTTTACAGAAAACATATCCTTAATTTTCAAATATTCAACAGAATACGACTGTCAATATATTGACACTGAGCTTCCTTAAATTTAATTGATTGTATAATTTTAACAATTTGTAGTGCAAAAATTAATATTTTGAATTAAAATTTACCTATCATTTTACATTAATATTTTAATTGTCATTTTTAGACATGACCGCTTCTCGGAAGAATCTTATATTTTCACTTGAGCAAAAATTGTAACACCTCAAAAATCAATAATTTATTGTACTAGAAGTTGAGCACTCGTTTCAGAAATCTATTCTGTCTTACACGACGCCATGACACTACGTCATGAGATGCGCGCGCAATACAGCGTAACGTTTCAATCTCCTTTTTATAGAGGGATTTTTATAGAGCGATAAAAACTGTTTTCCACCGAAAGTGAGTCCATTTTAAGTGTTCCCCATGATGTATGTATGTCTGTACGATATGTAGGGAACCTTTTGTTCACATTATCATATCAAAAAATTAATGGAATCCGATCACAAATGATAGTACATCTGCTTTTAGTCGTACATAGGTGACAGTCGTACTTTGGGAATGATTCAAAAATATAAAAATGCGAGCATAATTAAAATTTTTAAAAATTGATTTTTGAGCGTAATGCATCGAAAATTCATTTTTAGTATAAACTTCTCACATGCTTAAAAAAATTCAAAGTTGAAAAAAAAAATATTTGTCCGAGCTATCTGCGAAGACCAAAATAATTAACTTTGTCTGATAAATTTAATATTTAATCAGGCATTTACTATAAATAATATACTTGCTTTTAATCTCCTCATAACATAGTTTGAGGATATTTTCAGTGAAATTTTTGTCTATCATCTACCAAAAGCTTTATCTCCGAAAAGGATTTCAACTCTCCGTTTTCTCATTACCATTCGCAAATCCTAATCTACAGGCACTCACGCACAGGAAATTCGATGGTATATAATTATTACGAAGCACGCAATCGACGATGCATTGTTAAACGTTCGTCTGAGGCCTTAGCCCACTTTCACGGCTTAAGAGTAGTTATGAGCATTCTCACTTGCCTCTCCAGCCCCCCGCAAGTGGGGAAAGATCCTTCCTCTAAGATAGCGTGCGCAATCCCCTCGTTGGAGAGATCTCGCGTCGTGCCGACAATTGAAAGCCGTGAAGAGAGCTGCATGACTGTTTGCGCAGTTCGACTGAAATATGAGATTTGAAGAAATTGTAGAAACAAAATTTATGAAAATAACATATTGTTTTCATCGATTTCTGTACGTGAAATGTTTTTCTTCCTACTTTGTCAGAAAAATTCCATATTTATCTATATAAATGTGGAAGTTTTCTAACAGTGTATTACTGATGTGAGTGAGTACCTTCCACTAACGTCTGGAAATCGATGACAAAAATACCTACCTACTTTTCGCACAGTAGTCGGAAATAGTATATTTTGCAACAAGTATGGGAAATGCGATTTATCATTCGTATGAGTTGCAAACAATATTTTTTTTAATAGTATCTTTGTCAACTTTCTTAGGGCGGCTGAGTTGTCACCTTTCTTGGCACTCAGTCGAATTGTCCCCTTTTTCTCTCAGCCGACATTATATACTACGTATTTCAAAATTTGACAGTCAAATAGTAGTCACATTACAGGAATAGCCACTATTATTAAATTTTGGAAATAAAATTTTCAAAACTCAAATGTCACTCATATAAGTATAATATTAGAGACAATTAAACTGTGAAATTACTTTCAATGAAAATTGACGTTCCTACCAATTTGTTTTTCATAAAAATAGTGTAGTTTATCTTTTTTAATTCCCACTATAATCTGCATACTCAATTTATTTTAAACCTATAGTCATCAATCTATACTCTCGCGCATTATGCATCTTAAGTCTTCATTCTCCGGAACATAGCGAAAACGGCATTATAGCTGGTTCATTCGCGCGTATAAAGTTGGAAATTTGCAGCTTCATATATACGTTTGTAAGTAGAAATCTTAGCTTTTCGACATGATTGGATTAGTAGACGCAGGATCCTATAGTAACGAGAGAATGCTGGGCGCGTCAAATACATGTGACAACACCTCGGCAAAATTGTTTCTCGACTTCCATGCGTTGCGCCTGAGCATGTAGGCAAACGCGCATGTGCGGATGTCGGCGCGGATGGACCTGCATGTGTGTTTGTGTGCGGTGGGATGGCCCGTGTCGGTCACGCGACGAGACAATGTTTGAGAGGATGTTAAACTTAACTTAATTGAGTTGCCACAGGGACAAGTTGTAAATTCGCGATTTTCGTTGCGCGCGCGAGGCAGTGAGCACCCGCGTGGGTTGAGACCGTGTATGTACGTGTTTTGAAATGCAAGCATTTCGTGATATGCACGAATTTTGCATTTCTGTTTGTGTGTTTTACATGTACATTTATATTCAACAGTTTGATGTTATTCTGAAGATTAATTATTTGTATTAAAAAATAGTAACGTATAAGTTTAGAATTATAGATTTTGCATTTCAAAAAATAAAATAAAAAATAATTAAAGAACAAAATAAAAAGGCTGCAATAAAATCTTTACGTGCAACCGTTCACAGAATAAAATAAAAGTTAATTTCTTTTATAGATAAAAACAGACAATTTGTTTGGATTGGTTTGAAAAATGACGCCAATAAAATTTGAATATGAAACATGTAATCCGATCTTTTCACATGGCTTAGCATTAGTTACTGTTTTCATTAAAAATATATATGAACTCGGCGCGAATACTATACCTCGCTCATTTTTTTAGAACCCGCGTATATATTCCTTAGGCTACGACATTTCATACGTCGTAGATTTTGGATGCTCATAAATCGCAATGCTATAAGTATCAATAATTTTAAAAGCTTTATATTAATATCTTAAGAAGGGTGAGTTTGAATGAGGTCAATCGGCTTGCGTACATTGTTGGCAACTGAGTCCCTTTTCTTCATTCTTCACTCTCAACTTGCCTTCTCTTTTTCACGTGCGTGTGAAAGGAAGAGCAAGCAAGAGCGAACTGGCAAGAATAAGGAAAAATGCGTTCGCAGAAAAGGGCCTCGATAGAACACTTTCATATCGCCCGGAAAACACGATGAGTAGTCGTTTTTCTTTCTCGTCTATATTTTCCCCAAAAAGTCTTCTTTTTCCCCCTAAATAAATCTTGTCCATCCCTCACACCCTCTTTCTTTTTCCCCTCTCCCCTATTCCATTCTTCTCTCTCTCTCTCTCTCTCTCTCTCTCTCTCTGTCTCTCTCTATCTCTCTGTCTCTCTCTCCACCCTTCTCCGTTTGTTACTTCCGTGCTAGTAACCGGAAGGTCTGAGAGGAAAGGAAGGAGTGGGAGACTCGCGACGACAACCGTCGGGGGTTTTCAGCGTCATGGCACCCGTCGGGCTTTTCGAGCTTCACGTCTTGCGGTCGAGACCGGTGAGAAAGAGAGATGCATGCCGCATGATATGCGAGAATAACTTTAAGCTTTCTATGTTTTTTTTTACAGTAGCCCTGTTCTGGGATTTTCTTCCCCGAAGCCCGTTTCTGAAAGGCGTTGAATTAATAGGTGAGATGGCATTTGCCGTTTCAGAAGTTCGACAGCACAATGGAAGTTGCCGGTAGTCACTCAGTTTGGGAAGAAGATTGTGCTAGTCGGGTGAATACGCTTGCTGCGTGATTTATTCAATGATAGGAGCATTGATAACTCGAATTAAAATTGGCTGTGCAGCATTAATTTTCTTAGCAAATAAGTTACGATTTTTCAGATTAAAATAAATTACGATTTGTTCAGATATTATTGAGAAACTCTCTGAATTTTTATTGCTAAAGGAAATCTTTCCTTTTTTTTCTATTCTATTTAAAATTTTCGTTCCTCATTACTTATGATCCTTTTCGATCATTTATTTTTGTTATTAACTAATGTCACACTTTATCCGAAACTCAACAAAGGCAATTTTATAAAAGTACATTACGTTCTGCATAAAAATGCATGAATCTTACAAAATTGTTAAAGTCGATTTTTGTAAATATAAATCAAAAGAATAAAATAACATTGTGTAATTGATACAAAAATAGTCAACATTATATTTTATTTAAACGTATTCAATATTTTATTAAAGCGGTCTTACACCTGAGAATTTTCAAAAAATCTAATTTTTTTTATTGAATTTACTAGTTTTTGATTATTTGCATTAGTGAGTGAATTTAGGAGTTGTAGCTGTTGTTGGGGCGGTCGAGCACAAAACCGCAACCTACGGACGCACCTGAGCAGAACTCCGGCAGCGACTCGTAGTCTTTTGATAATCCAAAAGGAGCGATGGAGCATGCCCAACATCAATTGCACACCTTGAATCGTTCCCGGGGGAGGGGGGTGGGGGGGGGGGGCTACTGAATGCTTCTCGTTATAAGGCGGAGACGAATTCTGCAGTCGTCCTGCAAGGTGAAGGAGACCATCTTCGTCGATGAAGGAAGTCAGTCAAGCGAGGTTGCTGCAAGGCTAGATGGACATCAAGCAGCGAAGCTCAACAGCGCAGTTCGGGGACTGAACTTGGCTTGACGTTACTTGAGTATCCATCTGCGATAATAAGCTAAAATATGAATAATTTTAGAAAAAGAAGAGGAACGGAAGAGTGAATTTAAAAGATGAAGGTTTTTCTTTTCGACTAAAACAAATGGAGTTGTATCATTCGAGTTGTCTTGATATACCGCCGAATGTGGCCAGGATTATTGGGTCTGCCGTCAGCCAAGGTAGTCCATTCTATCAGAGGGGGAAGATGGCCAACTGCTGAGGTAATAGACCTCAGGGCGCACAGTCAGCTGGATTAGCTGCTGACTTGACGTGGTCCCACGAAGCAAGCAACATACGGTATTGACCACGAAGGTAGCTCATCTTGATGGTTGATCTTTGAGCCAGCCCAATACGACTCGTGAGTCAGTCCAAAATTGGATTTCCTTGGGCTGCTGAATAAACGCGTGTATCAGCCGCAGAGCTCCAGTCGTGCGACGGTGTCAACCTTAGTCGGAGACACCTTCGTTTTTGCCATCAGCAAACTGGAGACTCACTCTGGAAGAATTGCATAGATTGCTGCAGCATCAGCTTGCTTAGAGGCGTCTGTGAATACACGCAGTTGTCAAGGCTCATCCGTAGCCAGACCAATCCATTTTGTCAATTTTATATCGACCTCCTGAGGAAGTGAGTATCTAAACGTCATCCATCAGTCGAGTAGGTTACTGGTGATGTGACTGTCCCAGTCGAGTTGTTCTAGCCACATGCCCTGCAAAATAATTTTAGCGACAATTAAAATAGGGGCTAGTCATCCTAGTGGATCGTACAATTTAGCGATGTTTGATAAAACGATTCAATTGGTGACCACCAATTCCGACCACCAATTCACCCATCCGACACTGGAGGAACCCGTGAAAATCATACAAGAAAGTTACACCAACATTTATACGCGGGGGTGTATCGAACGAAGACGAGACGAAGACAGAGTGCCCGCGACTTTAAGTGTGGTGGTACAATGAGTGTATGAGTGAGTGAGGTTGATGCAAACATGTTTTCACTTTAAAATTAAATTACGCAGAAAATATATTTTTTCGTTTCGCTTTGTTTAAACTATAGTTTTTACTCAGATAATGGTCATTTCCAATAGATTATTTTAATCGTCCAAATTAAGTCCCAAAAAAGATTCATCAACACGGAATCATTAGACAAGAAATATTTCCAGTGACTGGTCACAGTACACAAAAAATCGCCATTGCTGGCTAAAAATGGATTGGATTTCTACCGGAGGCCATTTTAACAAGATATTGGAGGTACTTGTCCTTATTGTTTGGAAGGAAAATTCGACCATTAAAGTTTCAACAAACTTTATTTTCTATCAATGAGCCATTCTCTATTCGACTATTAGAGTTCTTCTAATCGGATAATAAATTCTATTCAAGAAAGTTAAGTGCTAATTGTAAATTCTCAGTAGTTTTTTTCATAATCAAAACACTGATAGAATATAATATGTAAAATATTCTCTTAATATATAATATTATATAAGTAATTTAATGACAAATTCTGTATATGTAATTGAAAAAATGATAGTGTCTTGTTTAAAAATACCTGTTTCATAAATGACTTTACGACTAATCTTATGGTCAGACAGGTGGTTAGCATATACACTACTCGTGCGGTAGATTCGTTCCAAACGCACATTATTCTTTGGTTTCACCTGACAAGGATCGCCCTTAACTAACGATTAAGTTCAGCAATTAGTTTCTGGCAAAGCGTAATTCCTCTTCATTCAATCGCCGTATTTATTACGCGATCACACAACTATAATAAAATGCCACAGCATTCATTTAAATATTAAGATACGAATATTTGATGATCCAATACACATGAAAATTCAATGGAATAATAAACAAGAATAACTCTAAATGTGTCTGTGTGTGTGTCTCTGTGTGCGTACGCACAACTTGTATATATATATATATATATATATACACACGTGAGAAAATCTAAAAAAAAAAATTTTTTTGAGTTCCCAAAAGAGGTCAGAATTTTGTTCTAGGCACATTTTCTGAATCGCTAATAAATAAAAAAATTATGTGACATATGTTTGCAAAGATTGAAAATTAGGAAAACAATAGTACATTGTGCAACTAAGGGAGAAAGTTGACTTTTTCTAGCGACGATGAAGATTGAGCACAAGTGATGCACGAGTGCTCAAAATCATCATGCGAGTCTGAAAAAGTTAATTGTTCCCTTGTTATACATCGAACTTTTTTAATAAGTACAGGAATAGGACCCTCTCTTACATGATAAGTGAATGGGTATATCGAGTCGTCATAACGGGAGACTAATTATTTTTCCTCCCGCTGCAGCGGAAAATCTCGCTAGACGCTGGAAATACTCGACTTTCTATTCACTTTTGTATGCAGGAAAAGGTCCTTTTTTATGCACGTGTTGAAAAAATCTCTTTTCTGGTTTATTGCAAAACTTGACAAATATATTTAAACAATAATTCATTACGTATTTACTTATAAAAAGTTGACTATCCTCTTGAAATACTTAGTGTTTTATTTCATTTTATATTGATTTCATTTACTTTAAATTTGATTTACACTTCAAAAAGTTCAGTTTGATCCCATCAATGTAATAAATAATAAAATAAATAAAAAAAGATTACTTTTTCTTTTTACAGCAAAATTATTGTTTCCATTCGTTTGGGAAGTAGATTTAATTTAAAGAAAAATTTTTAATTTATACTTTCTAATATTTTGTTTAAATATATGATATTACTTGCTATTATTGCTAAATGATTCGCTATAGAATTTTTACAATTATCTGAAAAAGTAAATTAAAATATAATTACTTTAAAACAAAGTATATGTATTACTAATATAACTTATTTATAATACAAAATCCCAGGAGATAGGTCTCTAACTCAATTTTATACAGAATTATGTCATTTAAAAAAAAAACTGGTGCGCAATTTTTCTTGGCAGCTAGTTGGTGGATTTTGATGCGACAAGTTGCAAATTACTTGTAAAACATTTACCTATGGCAGAAAGCTTTGGAATTAAAAAGTTTTGTGAGAATCTTTTTTTTAATTGAAAATACTACTTTTTTTTTATTAATTTTATGAATTTTTATCGTTTTTAGCATCAACAAGTCACAAAACTTTTTAATTCCGAGCTTCCTGCCACAGGTATATGTATTATAAGTAGTTTGCAATTTGTCAAAAAATCATTTGAATATATAATTTTAAAATTCAAAAAATAAATCTTGTACCCATGCACCATTGGGGTCTTGTTAACAAAGTGCCAGAGCAAAAGCTCACCAATCTCATTGAATGCTTTCAAGACTTAAAGTCTGCAGCATTTCGGCGTAGGGCTGAGCTCCTCATAGATAAACATCTGCATTCACAACCATTCTGGCTGCCATTTCATCTTTCACCTCTATACGTTGAATTACGAGAACATTGCATATACCCAGGAGAGCGACAGCCGGATGAAGACTATACGAGAGAAGAAGAAACCGCTGCTAACTACTTTAGCAGAATGCTTTCTCAATAAGAATAGTTAAATTACATCAAACAACTTTTTTAAATATATATTTTAAATATGAAATTGTATTTTTTCTGCATATTACCCAGAAAATCAAAATGAAATGGTGCAAAGCTCAATGAATGAGGCAAAATCCGATAGGGCTTATTAATCAAGAACTACCTAACAAGTCAAAAAATGTCTTTAGGTGTACGTCGCCCATTCGAAAGCTGTAATAATGGTAGCTTTTATCAAAAGCTTTGGTTTAGTGCTTGGAAAATCCAAAACCACTGGTGCAAAGGTGTGTGAATGAGGTAAAATCGGATAGGGCTTATTCATCGAAAACTACCTAATCATTCAAAAAATGTCTTTAGGGGTATGTCGCCCATTCGAAAACTGTAAGGGATGGTAGCTTTCATCGAAAGCGTTGATTTAATGCCTAGAAAATAAAAAAATAATGGTGCAACGCTGGATGAATATGCAACAATCCAATAGGGCTTAATAATAAAAAGCTACTTGACCATTCAAAAAATGTCTTTAGGGGTGCATCGCCCATTCTAAAACTGTAAGGAACGATAGGTTTAATCAAAAGCTTTGATTTAATGCCCAGAAATTTGAAAACGAATAGTGCAAAGGTGGATGAATGAGGCAAAATCGGATAGGGCTTATTAATCAAAAAGTAGCTGACCAATAACAAAATGTCTTTATGGGTGCGACGCCCATTCGAAAACTATAAGAAAATCAAAAACTGTAAGAAAATCAAAAACTATTTGAATTTTTGTTGCATGTCTCATACTTTCGGACAAATCCGGCCTCTCGTTTGGAAATTACAAAAAAGGCGTTTCAGCAGATTAGCTGCAGAGCCGCCATTTTGTTTTCAAATGCAAAAAAAAAATTGATTTTTATACTTCAATATATGTATAATAAAGCCTTTAAAAAAGAAATTTGATCCCTTTATTTGTACTCTTGTAAAAAATCATACAAATTAGGCCTTTTTTCCAGCCGCTACAGTGGTGTTACCCGTTATTACATATGACCGATATTTTCCTATTATAAGTTTGATTCTTTTTTCAGTCCTGTATTTTTTAATCTCTGGGGATTACCGTGACTAATTTAACTTATTAAATAAAAATCAATGCAACTTATGAAATTTAGTTTCACGCCTCCTCCAGGCGTGGAAAAAACGGGAAGAGCACCTAATTCTCGAAAGTTTCTCCAAGCAGAAAGCGATCTCCCATTTTATAACCATAGCACTCCTTCGAGGAAAATGTTTCTTATTGACGTTTTTCACCCTTTTTCACGCACTCTTAAGGTTCACCCGGGTGTGCGAGTGCATGAGCAACAGCATATAGGAAATCTCTCTTTCTCCGAGTGCGTAGCGTATAAGCACTTATATATATATATATATATATATATATATATATATATATATATATATCACGTAACTGCGAAGCTGTGAAAAATGATCGATCCGCATGTATAATGTGTGAACGCGTATAATGCGTCTGTGAATGTTGCGTCAAGATAGTGTCGAGCGACATTACATCGTCAGAGCTTTTCTAAAAACATTATATAAAAACAATGAAATTATGGTGGATAGGTAGAAGATGTGGTATTATTGCGAACTGACTAGCTTCAAAATACAAGAAATGTAAATTTTACTCTTTCTTTTGTAAAATATAGGTACAATATGAAAATGAAAATATATTTTAAAAATAAATTTTTGATCTAGTAAATATATCTAAATATATCAAAAAATCAGGCGGTAGAATTAAATATTATTTACAAGAAGTGGGATTTATTAAAAATTTATATAATTGTATTTTATTTTCGATTTAATATTCCCATTATTAATCTGAGAAATACTTTTAATAAAAACTAGCTAAACAGCTTTTTCAAAAACATTATGAAACATAATTGTTATGATCCGTTTTACGAGTAAACTATCGCACCTTTCAACAATGCAGAGGGACGAACCTGGGCTTAAACCAGGATCGCCGTATGGAAAGTGAGACGCACTATACCAACTATAGCCACAGCCACCACTTCTCGGCTTTCTGCTAATCGTCGTCATATTGTAATTATAATCCATGCCTCTTCTTATTCTGCATATTTGTATACGGATATCCATCCGTAATACCTGATGAGATGGAATGAATTTGTGAATCGATTTGCATAGCAACCGCAGAAAAGTTGTTGTTATGTTAGTATTGCTAAAAATTAACATGCCACAAAATACATAAAAGTCACTGCAACAAACGATGTATCTAAGACACAATTTAATTATTAAATTCATTGAAACCGCGACCAATGCGGAGTGAAGTGACGAATGCGACAGTGTTATATATAGTACTTTGTTCCTATCTCCATTGTGGCCACTTTATAGATTTGAAAAGTTATTTTGTATTTATGAGTTATAATTTTCTTTGTTTTAACCAAATTTACTATAAATATAAAAATTTAGACGATGTTATTGTATTCTTAAAATCGAATTAAACCCTACTTTTTGTCACATTTTTTAAGTCTATACAGTGTCCATTGTAGTGGAGATAGGAATAAAAATATATTATTTCGAGTACGGTATTTTTACTTTCTGACATTTGTTCTATTCTTTCTTGATTACACCTTTCATAACACTATTTATATATTAGTCATTAAAAATAACATTTGAATTCTCTACACGAGTGGCTAAGAGGAAAAACAAGGTATGTAACGTATACCGTGCGTCGCATCTAGATTCTTTCTCTCTACTTTCTCTGCTCCTTTCAAGAAAGCAAGCGTGCGATTGGTTGTAATTCTCGAGTGTCAGCAGGGCAAAATGTATTTTCCGCATTTTGTAGTACTTTCTCGTTTCCTCCTTAATATCAGTTTCCTCGATAACGTCGCAACTTGCCGCCATCTCGTCGCCTCCTTCGACACACTTCCTCCCTTCCGCTCGTCGATGCTTCGAGAGGCGCGGGCGCACGTGAAACTCGGCAAGTATTTTTCTCTCATAAGCGCACCTCCGCCGAACTGGGCTTTGCGTGCGTCCTATCTCTCTCACTTGAGTTTTTATATGCCGTAAAGCGTTAACGTGCCCGGTGTAACCATTAAAAACCGGATGATCCCCTGAACGTCTTCTTATGGCGCTTTTATAGATATCCGCAGCCCGGGCGGGCTTGGGTATATATAAGTATGTGTGAGTGTGTGGGTGAGTGCGCGTGTGTGTACGCCAGAACTAAGATTCAGCGGTGGAGGAAATAGGGTTGCCTTAGGTTTTAGTGCTGGCAAAAGCTGTGTGCAGAGGGACTGTATTACAGGCTTGGGTGTGTACTCAGACAACAAAGCCATTATGGCAAAGGTAGTGGTAACATCCTAATGCGCTGGTACATGATCGTTGGGCCAATGAAACGTCACTGTCTAAGTCAACGATTCAGAGTAACAAATTATAAGGTGTGCATGCAATAGTACATTGTGCAACTAGGGGAGAAAGTTGAATTTGTCTAGCGAAGATGATGATTGAGCACGAGTGATACACGAGTGCTCAAAATCATCATCCGAGTCTGAAAAAGTCAATTTTTCCCTTGTTACACATCGTACATTTTTTAATAAGTGCAGGAATAGGAACTTTTTTGCATGAAAAGTGGATGGAAGGTCAGGTATATCGAGTCATCATAACGGGAGACTAATTACTGTTCCTCACGCTACAGATTATATGGTTATTTTTTTGAGATATTTGATATTTAAAATTTTAGAATTTTTGAAAATGACTTTCTCTGTTGTCACACGATAACTAGAATAAAATTATTTTAATTTCTTTGAAATTTAGTCGAGATTTTGAGTTTGTATATTATTTATTAGAAGAGTTCTTAGAGTAAAAGAATTCGTTCATGAATTTCAGAGATATTTGAGCTTAAAACTGTTTTAGCCCTCTTTTAAAATCGTAATTATTCGGAAACGCATTTATGTACATAGTAGAAAATGGAAATGACACGCGCTTACTATTGCGAATATTGCACCGCTTGCTTTGTCAAAACCTTGTTGCTGATGCCTGTATGATCGTCTTGCAGCGAGTTTTTAATAATTATAAAAGCAGATAAGATGACAATAAACAATTTATTAAAATAATACAGATGTTTGTTATTTCTTAAAGAACTAATTACTGAAAGAGTACACAAATACGGACATACTACTAGGGAGAAGTACACTATGTGTGAAATTCCATAAAGAAAATATAATTTGAAGTAAAGATTATTTAGGAATTTTAAAAAGTTTTGACGATAATATTACAATCAATTATTTTATTTATTTTTCACACATAATTTAAAAAAAAATCATATCTATTAGTAAAGCCTAAAAATAGGAATAATTTTTCAGCTGTTAGTCGTCCAATGTACGAGGGCTTAAAAAATCAAAGTATGCAAATATGAAATTACTGTTTATTTAAAGTGCGTTATTTGAGTTGTTGATTCATTTTCAATTATCTTTCAAATATGATATTATATAATATTTTTGATTAAATCTTCTTTATTCTTAAATTTATTAGATAAAGCGCAAATAAAGCTTGACGGTAAACATACCTCATCTATCTCATTTTCAATTCAGACAAAAGTATTATTAATTTCTTTTGCTAACAGATGCGCTAAGATGAATAAAAGAAACAAAGAGGTGCTGGATAAGTAGACGAAGAATCAACGCCAAACAGGCGGACGTGAAAATAGCGTCTCCTTGATCCGGACATTAAATAGCGCGCGCTCTCAGTCTCTTTTGGTGTATATAAAGAGCACAGCCACGAGAGAAAAAGGAAAAGAGAGAAACAGAAGAGAGAGAGAGAGTGAGAGAGAGAGAGAGAGAGAGAGAGAGAGAATCGAGGGCGCGAAAAACTGGTGTCTGACGGACTAAAGCTGCCTCGAGAGGCGGTCGGAGCGCGAGTCCGCAGACTAGACAAGAGATTCGCATTTGCGAAATCAGCTCGCGCGTTTACACACACCGCGCCTAAGACTACACTGCCGGCGCTTCTCTCGCTCCTCTCGGCAGATGCTGCACCGAGATTTAAAGCGAGTTCCGTCTCTCGAGGACGCGGTGAGATGGAGAGGGAAAAAAAGAGACGGGGAAACTCGCATTTAAAATTTAAAGCCACGCGTGGATGCGCCCACACGAGGGAATGGGAGAGAGATAAAGAATGACTGCAGCGCCTTTTACCGCCTTGATCCCCTCGATAGATGGTATGGAAAAGCTTAACATGGAGGTGGGCTTGAGAGAAGTGAATGCGATTTTCGTGAATGCTGCACGAATTTTCAATAGAGTTTTTTAATGCCCGTCATTATCCTCACTTTAATGGAAAAGTTCAATAAATGGATTTAACGGATTTGGGAGAACGAGGTTTCATTTTTTCTTTATGTTGAAGAAATGATGTAATGCATTTCATTTAAGTACGTTCACCGTAACATTCTATTAGCAAACAAGAACATAAACGAAGACAAAGTGATTTTCATTGCTTTAAAATTTTCAATACTTTTTAATCTCCATAAACGAATGTAATTAGAATGGTGTAATAAATTCGTGTAATAATTTAAAATTTTGGCATTAAAAATTAATTAAAGGTAAATTCATATTTCGTAAGTTGATATTTTATTTTATTCAGAGATATAGCATTTTTAGAATTTTCGCTTCACTGTAACTTTCTGAGAAAATCACCCCATGGATTTTAGTTGAACAAAAGCTCAAATTATCTGAAATTTATGTTTTCTTTTAGGCCTTACGCCAAAGAGTAAAAATAATTTTTCAAATAAGTAATTCTTTTTCCTCGAAAAGGGAATCTTGGACCGGGGAAAAGAATTTTCGAGATAAATATTTATGGTTTTTAAGACATCGTCGAGAAAATTTTTTTTACGCATGCGCGTGAATTTTTTGTTCTCGAACGGTAACAGGAAATAAGTGATATATCTTTAATCCCAGTTTGTTATATTATTATTATAATTAAGACGTTCTCATATTTCAAAATACGCAGCAAATAAATGAAACTCTTGTTTATTATTCATCTTAAAGAAGCTTTACATATCTTTATAAAAATAAAAAGTAAAACTTGAAAAATTGAACTTTTAGTGTTTTTTTATAATGAGAAAATATTGACTTCTTTCGAAGATATGATAATTTAAAGTTAAGAAACGAAAATAAATCAAAATATGCATGAAATTAAAACCGCAGAGTTTTCAACGATTCATCAGTAGATTTTATAGTATGGTATATGAGCTAGATTATGAATATTAAAATACCTAAAACCCAATGGCTTTTATTTTAAATAAGAGCTAGATTCCGATATATGACATGCTAAATGTTTATATAGTTTTATAAAGATTGTTTGATCTTTAATTATGTTATTTTTCAACAACAATAAATAATATTTTTTCAAAAACTTTTTTTAATCATGTATAATGAATTTTTCGCAGCTTGCATGAAAATGTGATACGCATACACACAGGCGTTTTCCAACTCGTGTGAATTAGTTCCACTCGCTGGGAAACACCTGTTTTTCGTACTTGTATCACAATGTACATGCACAACTCTTTGGCCCAACTACTCCAAAATATTACATTTTATGGTACTTCAAAAGAAGCATTTCAAAAGAAGCACTTCAAAAGAAAATTTTAATATAATTTCAAAAATACTAAGCCACCACGGCCCCATTGTTCTTTCTTTACTGCAACATAAAATATAAGTTTTCGCTGTTTAATATCATGTTATTTTTAAAAAAATATTTTGCTTACGTTTTATATACACCTGTAACAATCAAGATAACAAGACACGGTAAAGGAAATATTGATTTACCTACTGTTTATAAAATCCGCTCTTAAAATAATGATGACGGAAATGAGAAGGCGAAATCAAACCTTCGCTGTCGGTAGTCCGTTCAAGAGTAGTCTTTGATTGGTCGTAGCAGATTCTCCCTTCAAAGATTATTAAAACAGTACATCTGCCACTTTACCACATGTGTTACTGAAAATCATTGCTAGTAAGTTCCATATTATTTGGTAGTTATCTCATAATTTCTTTTATATTTTTAATCCATCTACCGTTGAGTGACTCTTTGTATTTTACGACTTAGCTGCCGAAGCTTCAATAATTGTATTTCAATAGAATGTTAAATTCAAATACGATTCTGTATAAAATAATTACAGCTTATTTTATTTAAATAATCTTTTCAAACTTTTATTATTATTATGAAAACATGATGCTGTGGAACATTTATGATTTATTTCAATTGATTATAGATTCAATTAATTAATAACTATTTTCGCATAACCAATGAATTACCTGGGAATGAGGAAGACACATTTCTGACATCCTAACTCATATGAGTAATGCCTCGTATGGGTGTTACACTACAGTAATGCAATTTTAGCAGTTCACTTGTAAGGATTCTTATAGACGTATCGATAACTGGAATCAACAACTTCCCGGTAGCGTCTTCAGACGTCACGATCGGGGCTTCTTGAACACAAAGGATCAAAAAAAAATTCTGTAAAAAGTATTAAAGTGTACCTATAAAGTCGACATGGAAACATCTTAAAAAAGAGTAATCTTTTCTTTTTTCATTTTGTCAATTACTATCTGATACGTACCAAAATTTTCGGGAATCGAGAAATTATTGACGTTCATGAGATTTGCCTTTCAAAAATATCGCTCATTGTATACTAATGAAAAAATGTCAAGCTACCAAGGGAGATTCGCAAAAAATTCTTGTTTAAAGATCCTTATGCAAATTGTGAATTTGCATCGTATAATCTTTGCGAATTAAGAAAGCTTTCAGCGCCGAAACACAGATGTGCCGAGCATACTTGAATTATAGATGAGCTGGGCAAATAAAAGAATCCCTGTCGATAGTTTAGTTTTTCTCCTTGTCATTGTAATATGATATGTTATTGGAACAATAATAAATTATGTTTTAGTTTATTTTTAAATTAGAGCAATCTTTTTTCATTATTTGCATTTGAGCAAATGCCATAATTAAATATATATATTAATTTAATCGACCATGTAATCTATTCAATTAATTATGATTCCCATACATTCTTTCCTACTGCAAATTTATCGTAGTATTCAGTTTATCGCACTAGGCTTTGAGGATATTCTCAGTAATTACAATGTGGGACTGTATAACTGCTTATTATTAACAATAATTTGCAAACTCCGCTGCAATTAGGGAAAATATTTCAAAATTAATTGTCAACTGACTAAGATAAAAGAACCGTGATCCGTTTCTATTTTACCTCCGAGGTTGTGATTGAAAACTTCATGTGATTGACATAGTCTCATTTGCACTCCAATGATATCAAACGTCATGTTTTCGTTTTATATTTTAAAAATTATATGACCAGAGAGAACAAAAAATTTCCAATGTAAACTTTTAAAAATTTTCTGTAAAATATGAATCTTGTGTCTGCAAATTTTTATGTAAAACGGTGGCTTTACACCAATTGTTGTGTAAAATTGCGATTTTACACAAATTCTTATTTTACACAAATTCTTATTTTATACAAATTCTTGAGTAAAATTTTTACACCAAGTTTTGTGTAAAAATTATGTGTAAATGTTTTGTCATTTACAGAAATTTTTATGTAAAATAGGGAAATTCATATTTTACACAAACTTTGTGTAAAATAGGGATCAAATTTTTAAGAGTGTAATTTTTAACATAGGCTTGAATGGATAAAATAGGGTCTTTCCGAACATTCCATGAAAATCTATAATGATTAATGATAGATTCGAATCTAATGGCCCTCTCTACCAAGTTTGTCTTTTTATTTATTGACAGGGTAAATAAATAAAACACGTTTTTTTCATTCTTTCATTCTTTGAATGAAAAAAATGTGTTTTATTTATTTACCCTGTCAATAAATAAAAACACAAACTGGGTAGAGAGGGTTATTCGATTCGAATCCATCATTAAACAACTTAATCCTACCATTGGAATCAATAACCAACTTAAATCTATAATGATTTAAATTTCATAATTTACCTCATGTTTTACCCACTCTGTGGAAAACATGCGCGAAGTATACGCGCATCCGCAGATCATTTTACCTCACGCACGCTTTCGCACGCCTCGCTTCGCTTGAACTATAAACTTCTCTCTCGTCGGGTGTAAAAAAAGCTAGTTGTGCTCATTCAGTTGAAAAAAATAAAATTCGATACCAAGTTGAAAAAATGTTCTTGTTTCAGCGGTACCTCTCATAAATATAGACTGTGCAACCAAAAAAGATAGGGTAGCGGTGGGGGTTACTGCGTGCTTAACATAACCTCTCAGATATTTAGTCGAGTATAATCGTCCAATGAACAATATGTTGAGTATTTAACTCATTTTATTAATTAGAATATATATCTTGACTGATTAACACCTAATGTTTTACTCAAAATCAACCATAAACGTTTAAATATCAGCATGAACTTTGATTGCTTTTAATTACGGCGCCTCGGTTACCGCGCCCTGTGTTAAAAGATAGGGCGCCGTAACTGGGGAGGGCACGGTAACTCGCACATCTACCCATGGCTGATTTACATGCTGAACGCAAGGGTAGGATATGTAGTCCCATACTTGAGGAGCCGTTACCTCTAGCAACGATTAGGGTGCCAAAGATTCTTCAAATGAATGATAGCACATTAATTTTTGTTGATTGAGATTATAATTTTAAATATTTTCAAATTGTACATGAATAATTAAAAGGAGAGGCATACCTAGCGTGCCTCAAGGCTTGTACTTATAGCAGTACATACTTTTTTAAATGATGATATTTTTTTTGGTCGAACTCCCGATCCAATCTCAGTTTCTCCGAAAGCTATGTACCGTTGTGACAAATTCAATGTACTTACCTCTACACACGTATCAATTCCTACCCTCTAGAAGGCATCAGCATCTATAGCCAAACACGTTCTCAGAAAATGAACCACGTTAGCTCGCAGCTCGCAGGAGCAAGAAATCCCCGTGGACAAAAATATTTGTACAATTCAATCGAGGCGTGCGAGCTCTGCCAGAAAAGAGTACTACCGCAATATTCCGAATTTTAAAGAGAGTGAGGTAGCGAGAGGGAGGGAGAGAGAGGGAGAGAGAGAAGCAGGTTGAGCGAGATTGAAAGTGCGGGAGGCGCCTCGTCCAGGCGGGAGTATAAAAAGGAGCCGGGATAATCCCGGCAGCGGGGCGCGTCGCCACCTACAATTCAAGTGGATACGAGCGGGAAGAAGATAGAGAGATTGAATTGAATTCGACACGATTTTACTCTCATTGACAATCGTGTCGGCAAATAGAGGCTTGTCCCCCACCCACTTAACTCTCTACGCAAGACGCGCTCGCGCCTGCTGCTTAGCGTATACATACATACAGATAAGCACGCCGAGGGAGGGAAAGACTAGCTCTTGGAGTCGACGGCTGCGCGCGGGAGTGTATATTAAATTTACATGTAGATGGCTCTCAAACAGACTCTGGGGCGAGTGCCAGCCACACTTTCACGCCAAGGCTCTCTCTCTCTCTCTCTCTCTCTCTCTATTTATCTATCTCTCTCGCACTGTCTTTCTGTCGCTTATACACAGTCGAGGCCAACGAAGAGCGCCCTCCAGCACGATTTGAGAATGAGAATCAGCGTTACCCGCTTCTAAGATGGAATAAATTAGGTGCAGCAGCGGTGCTGGTGGCGTCAGTGAGGCCCACGCGTCTGCTGGGCTTGTCGATATACGCCACTCTGCACGGCTTCCGTCTCTCTCTCTCTCTCTCTCTCTCTCGCTCTTCCTCATTCACTCTCTTTCTCGCACTTTTTGCTTCTGCATTTTCCTTTCTCCCTCGCTCTTTTCGCAGTTTTTCTTTTCGCCTTGGCAGCATTTCTGAGCGCGCCACCGATAAACGAGAAGCAGCACTCGACCAATGGAATGTAAGTGGCTCAAATTGAATGTTAAGATTGCGAGGTCGCAGTCTCTTCCCAATACCTTTTCTAGGGTTTCCTACCCCCTGCTTGCGATTATTCGCTTACTTTTTTTACGTTCCTACAATCACTTCGAGAGCCCCTTTCTCAATAAAGCCATCGATGTCGGCTGGATGTAGTGTGTAAATGGAGAGGGTGAGAACGCAACGGCGAGGCGAAGGCGGAACGGGGGGAGGAAAAGGCCATTGCAAATATTGCTCGTGCATTATGGATGCGCGGAGGGCCCATGAACGAACGTGCTCTCCTACATTCTCGTCCCTTTGTGAATATTGAAATTTCCGTCTCGTACCCGCATACCCGCCTATTTCTTACGGGTAAATTTATTATTTTGAGAAAATCCGTAGCTGCCCTGGGTCAGGAATAAAATCTTAAAACGTCTATTAAACAATATGATGGTTTATTTAAATTCTTGATAAAAGCATTTTTATAGTTCGAATATTATTCGTTTATCTTGTCACTCTCTGATCAATCGTGTTGTAATGGTAGTTTGCGTACGATTAATTCACGGGTTTACATAATAATTCTGAAAATCCTTCAAACCATGTCTCCACAACAATATTGTATTGTAAAGTATGCTTTCGCTCTCTTAATTTATTTATACTTAAACAATATACTTAACAATAGTGTAAAAAGTTACAATCTGAAAATTTATATTAACTACGAATTTTCAGTAAAAATTTATAAATCGTTGAAGATAATCAAATACAACAATACCTTCCGTATAAAACTGATTTATGTATCAACATGTATAATTATAAATTATATAATTATATACATTTGATGTGTAATCATGTACGATCTGTATCATGAATAGCCTCTGAGCCAAGCGATGTGATCCGCTTGGAGACTATCACAACGCTAATCTTATTACACTGATGAGTTCAAGTGCGCCACGCGCGCTCTTTCTTTACCTTCGACTATATAATTAGTATTGAAATATTATGAATTTTAAATTTATTTTACTTTTTAACATAAGCAAATTTATCCAATATTTTTGATTGAAACTTGGATTGTATTTACGAAAAGATTTTATCGCTAATCTTTTCATAAATAATCACTACCGATTACAGCGTCATGTCGGTTCCTGGATTTAACCGCCAGATGGAGTATTGTTTCTCAACAGAGGAATAATACTCTATACTCCTTATATAAGCCGTACTTCAGCTTGCGGTAGGTGTCTGATGACGATTACTGGATCATCACTGATGAGTCCAAGTTTGAAATTTAATATTATAATAAATTATTTTATTAATTTTTTATACATAAAATTTGAAAATTAAATCACCTGTTATTTTATTTATATAATAACTTTTATTTCTCAGTATTACATTATAGTTATTACAATAATACTTCTTATATTACTTCATAAAAAAAAATTTCGGTCGATTTTACATGATATGCATAAATTCATGGATCGAAATACGAAGTCTCAAATACTGATATTTTTAAATAGGCAGTTTCACTTTTAACGAAACTGTTAATTAATTCTCCGAATACTATAACTTGTCATTATCACCTATTTCTACTACAAATATTTAATCAATTTGATACAATAAACCATTAACAATAACTTTATCTGTCGAAACAATTTCTTCCACAGAAAAAGTTGGAAAGTGAACGCTGCGAGTATGTACATCTATCTCTTCGAAGTTTTCAAAATAGATCTTTTTGGTAATAATGGTTGCAGTTAATTTTAGATACGCCAATCTCAATTTAATTAATTTTTGAGCCGAAGACGTCAAGACAGACCATTTTCGATAGTTGCATTCGATTCCTCATAAAAAAATACATAAAAATAGAATTTAAAACTTAAAAAAAAAAAATCCGAACCACACCCTCTGAAGTTCACGGAAGAACATCAATGTTTCATTCTTATTAATTTATTTAATTTCTTATTAATTTTAGCTAGCTAGAATAATAATGTTCCAATGTCAACTCCCTTCTAAAACACTTTTAACTGCTCAGGTGTCGAGATAATTGACACAAAATTTTGTATTGCATTAATAAGTAAGAAGATAAATCATTTTGAATTTTTTCAGATTTTTTTTCGCCAGGACGATTGTCTGGACATTATAAGGTAATGTATAGAGTAATAATTTACAAAGTAAATTACATTTTCTTTGCAAGTTTAATTTCTTACAATTTATGATTTATCCCTCAAACCTAGTAATATATAGTACAAATGCCTACTTTCGTAACATCCTTGCAGTGATCATATTCAGAAACGCGCACCACAAAAAGACATGCACATTTTTCCCAATCACGATCATCGATGACGCTTCTTCCCTTTCTCATTATATTCGACGTTTCTAGAATTGAATCAAGTGCTACCTTTAAATGCATCGCTGATTGGTGCAGATGACCTAGCCACGTCGATAAATCTCTCTCAGTCTCTCCCCTCTCCTCCTTCTACTACCCCAGCGAGGGAGAAAGATCGGGCGAAAGTAAGGCGCAGCACTCAGGCGTATTCGCTGACGCTGATAAGAGTTCCGAACGCGCTATTAAGGACGAGAAACGGGAAAAACCGGGCTTTCTCACGTGAGCTTGCGTTATTACCGCAGCAGCGATCGTTTTATATACTTTCGAGTGAAGCATAGCAGTACGCAGCGTCGGTAGTGGATATAAAAACCCAGGCTCTCAGGCATGCGGTGAATGAGAGTAGTGATGTGACGTCCTATTCTCGAAATATCGATGCGGGATGTGTGCGGCGTAAATGCTCCCTGGCTCACTTTCTCCCTTTTCCTCTCTCTCTCTCTTTCTCTCTCTCTCTCTCCCTCTTTTACCGACGGTGAATACTGTTTTACGCGAGCAATAATATCTAAAAGTCTCAGTAGAAGAATATGCAGTAATATTTACGGCCCGAACTGGAATTCAACCGGGCATGCGCCCATAGTTTGGTCTTACTTGCGTCGTACGGATTTTTCTCTTCGCGCACGTATTCTTTCGTTTCATTCTTTTTGTCACATTCGCGAGACTTTAATGCGGAAATTAATGATGTTTAAATTAGGGGCAGATATGTCTGACGTATTTACTGTTCTTGAAGTCTGGTATTAGCCGAGTACTATGTAGTTGGCTATACGGCACATGTCTTCCGGGTCGAAGAAGTATCCAAAATTTAGGTATACGTTGATAGGCATCGGTGGCTTATTGGAACAGGTGTGGAAAATTAATCTCTTCCTCGGAGTCCATGGCAGTATTGATGGCAGTGGTTACATTTGGAGGGGTATTTGAATACCATGTGGTGGCCTATCTGCTGGTGGCAATCGACGAAAGCCGGAGTGAGTCCACGGAATTCAAGGAGCGCTTTCTTGTTTTCGGGGTAAAGCATCTGCAATGATCCGGGAACGTTAATTATACAGCTATGTAAATGGGGGGAGGGGGATAAGGTGATATTACGGAAAAACAGCGGAATGAGGAAGGATGAGGATGGAAGGGAATTGGTACGCCTTGATGTATTAATCTTCGTTAGGGTAGTCATCTTCTTTGGGTTCTATCACCACATAATGGGTGGATAAGGCGTCCATTTGGTGAGGGTCCATTTCATTGAAGAGCTGCTTTTCCTCATCTGGCGTGATGTTGACCGGAAATCTGTCCCGATGATAGGTGAACACATGTCGTAAAGGTTGAGTCAAAAGGTTGAGACATTGATTGCATCTGGCTATCTGTTGGTGCTTGATGGTCCGGCGAAGGTGGTACGGTAACCATCCATACATGAATCTTAGCTCGTTGTAGAAGGACGAGTTGATCATCGGTCAGATTCGGATTCATCTGGAAGCATATCCGGGAGAATAATTAATAATACTATTATTTTCCTGGTGCGTTATATGATATCAATTCTTGGGTTGGAGAGTTGGTTCATGAAGAAGAATTCATGTGGTATCATCAGTGAAGGACTAGAGGTCAAATAATGGAGTCTATTGATCCGGTTTAGGTTGGTTCCTTTGATTTTCATGCTGTTATCGGTGTTGGTGGCATTCCTGAGAGATTTCTTTCGGATTTTTTTTTTCGCTTGATGTATTGAGGTTGTAGAGGAGTATTGTGGGTCATAGGTTATAGGATTGGAGAGAATTAATTACATTACCATGATCATGCAGACAAAACTAATAGTGCATGCTTCTACAAAACAAAATCAAAGTATAACGTATTATAAAGTTTTCACGCGGTTTGCACAAGGTTGGAATTTCCTGATAACCGAAAATCTCGAGATGAAAGAAAGGGAGATGGTTGACAAGTATTCATTAATTTTAAATGACTTACGAGATTTTTGTTATCAGCAAATTTTATAAAAAAAAAAATACCTTTAGGCAGCGTTGCGACGGACATCTGGGGGTAAGCTAGACAATTGTGGAAGAATGTTTGGTAGTGGCGGTAGCGGTGGTGGTAAATCTTCTAGTTCTGTATTAAAGGGAGTTATTTTGGGTCTTCTAGCGTTGTGCCTTTTTAGTTCTTCGTAGTGTCCCTTTAAGTTATTAATTCTATTGGATGTACATAGTATAGAGGTGGAGAATATCGTGAGTCCACATAGTACTATTGTGATCAGAATAGTATATTATGACACTGTTGTGGGAGGTGATTTTCTACCTTGCTCGAGGTTTTTCGCACGAGCGAAGCGAGTGAGCAAATCGAGCAAGGTAAGAAAACACCTCCCACAATAGTTTCATACGATATT
>JAPYZP010002715.1:0-12842 GCA_030522985.1 Torymus sinensis
CCGTATCATTATTAGAATGCTTCCCTCCACCCAAACGACGCCTTGAATTTTTCACCACCATCGTCAACCCCTCCATTAACATTCAACAACTCTCAACCTCTCATCTCCCTCCGTCCTCCAATTTCCATAAACTTCCCCTTTCTATAAAGAGAAAAACTACCCGCCCTCCCCTTTTACAACCACCTCCCTCTCATATAACGATATGCAAGCGGGCGCATGCACCCCGGACAGAATAGGCGCGATGAAGCGCGCCGGCGCCTGCGTCGCCGCAAGCTTGTTGCGGCGGCAGCCGGCCGCGATAATAAAGTTACGGGGGACCCTCGTGTGTGTGTATATATACGTGCAAACACACGAGCGCAGATTGGAGGCGCGCAGTTACAAGATACCGAGAGTGAGAGAGAGAGGGCGAGTGTGTAGTCTAGGTGTTAGCGCCGCCACGGGACGGTAATCAATTTCGTCCGCGACGTTAATGGGGCGTTTCGACGCCCGATAATTTACGAGGGCATAGGGCTTGGGAGCTGCTAGATATACCCGCGTGAAGGTTTTTCGATTCTTCGTTGTGTGCGATGCGCGTGCTGTGATTTTGGGGAGCAAAGGGGGATGAGAGAGGATAGAGCGTGAGGTGCGTGTATGAATATTTATGGTCTGTTATTGGTCGTCGGGGATTGGCGCGAGATGGAACGGAAAAATCAACACGCGGTTTCGGCGCGGTGGAGAAAAAACAGAAACAACATAGGCGCCGTGGGAATAATCGGTTATTCATTGGGAATTCGGTGAAGCGAGAGAATTCCAGTGTCGGCGTTTATGCGACTGACAAGTAGAGACATTAGGCATTCGGAGGTTTATATATAGGATCCGTTCCGTATATAAATGCTTGCCAGTGACAGCTGCCAGACTTGGACAAACAACTCGGTATATAGCTTACCTTGCGCAACTCTCCCGTCGCTGCAAAAAACAATGGTATTATTTCATCGGATCAATTAACCTGTCGCGCAGCCGAATTCTTTCTCCCCTGCTCTCAACGGCCATCCATTAGCCTGACAAATGACTATTCATGAGCGCGGCTGGTCTACTCCGCGTTAAACGCCGCGTATCAGTTTTCCGCGGCGATACGTCCGATCATCCGCCCCCCACGTAACACACCGCGCGCGTGGCGAGTCGAATCCGCGCTAATTAAATTCCAACAGGTTCCGACGAACGGCCAACTTCGCGCGCTGTCCTCTCCCTGCATAATTGACGACACTCCCCAAAATCAAGTCCATCCTATCTACCGTCCACCACCTCCTCCAGGCCCCTTTAGCCTAAAAACCCTCCTCGACCTGACAACACGCAGAGCCCGTAACGAAATTACGCCGAGCCGCGCGTGTCATGCTCGCGATTTATGGAAATCGCAGTCCATCCGCTTTGCGGACGTAGATGGAGAGTTTAGGGATGCAAAGGCGGGCGGCTAAAAGTTCCGAGGCTTTGTTCCCGAGTTTGGCCGGATGAGCAGTTTCGTCGAGTGGGTAGAGGACATGGAAAATTGGACGTCTCTGAAGCCGATGGCGGATGGGTAAGTGGGGTGAGAAAGTTGGAAAGGAAGAGGTGGGTATAGTAACGGGCGGAGGAATGCGCGCGACACGATGTTGATGGCTCGAGTCGAGACGGGGAGAGAGCGGAAGTTTTCGCGGTACGATGGACTTGGCGCTGTTGTCTAAGTCTTTCGGGGGGTACGTGGAATGGGTTATTGGAGAGGAGGTAGGTTTCATTTGGGATGAGGATTTGTATTGGCGCTAACCTATCAAGCCGTAATGTCTATAGTAAAGGTATCTTTACCTTCACGTAGAGTCTATGATGGTAACCCTAACTAAGACATTGTCGTGAAAGGTGAAACATTGTACAAGCCTACCTCTTTTTATTGGATGGTTAAACAACAGCGCGAACTTAATGGCATTTTTAATTTGTATCTGACTTATCGTATCCGAATTCAGCTACTAATTATAAGTTCTACAACGTCAAGTTCTTCGCCTGCCCTCGAAACGCCAACCGTAAAGGCGTAAAATACTTGCTGCAACAAATTAACGACGGCAATTCAGCCGAGCCCGGCTCGCGAAGCCTCCCAACCATTTACCTCATAACAAACCCACTCTAATAAACCCAACTCAACGCCTCCACCGGCAACAGCAGCACCAGCAGCGAACTACCTGCAGCGCAACTCCCGTGTAAAACGAGCACTCGCGGCAGATTTTTAATTAAAAATAATCGCATCGAGTGGAGTTTTAAATTATTCATGGACGCAAAAACTCCCCACGCGCGCGTATGCTCTCCCTCTCGTTGCGCTATAAATTTTGCGCGAGAACGAGGGAGATAGCGTGCGCGAGAGAGTAAATAGATTTCGCGCGGGTTGAAAAACTGTGCTGTAAATTTTTACAGCGCGAGCGCGCGCGCGAAGGTGGATCCCTCCGCTCTCGCGCGCCTGGGGATTCTTTATTGAGGCACTCCGACGCGTCTTTATTTCGCCGAGGAGAGCGAGGAAAAGAAAGCGCAGCGCCGTTTTACACGCGACGTGTTTATGATTCGCCAGTGTGCTACCTTTTCATTCGGCTGCCTCTAAGTCGACAGAGAAATAGCCACGAGATCTCCCCCAGTCTGTACACACTGACCTCGTGCGCAAATATATACGTAGCTTTCCCGCGCTCTATCCCCCTGTAATATTCGAGACAATACCGACCGGTTAGTTTACCTCAGCTAAATCCTCAATTCGACCGCGCATTTGCAACCCTTAAATCTCTATTAACTCTGCGCTGCCGGTGAGCGCCTCTGAAATATCACACCACTCGCGGAAAGAGCCATAGCGCAGAACCCGCGCGCGATCTTTGAGAAGCAATTACGAACGCAATCTGCATCTAAATGGGGCATTTCCGCAACCCGAGTCTCTCTTTTTTTTTCTTCTTTCAGCCCAGAGAGCGAGAAAAAGAAAGGCATAAAGATGATGAGTCTTTCTGCACGCGCGCCGGGGCAAACGCAACTATTCAAATCCAGACGCGTGTATTCCTCCTTTGAAGAATTCCCTCCTCCGCGTCTCTTTGTAGCTCGCGACTGCAGAGAGAGAGGGAGGGAGCGCGCGTCTAACGACTTTAATTACGGCAGCGTCTCCGCGGTAATTCGAGAGCGAGGGAGAGAAGTAACTCAGCCCTCTCTCTCTCTCGCTACCGCCTCCTTACAATAACGTCAGAGGATTCGGCTGATTTAGCACGGCTCGTTTTAATGAAGTAGTTAATTCGGGGAGCTCGCTCTCTCTCTCTCTCGCTCACCCACACTCTGCGCGGGTGCTCCGAATTAATAGGATCTCTCGCTCTGGCACCTGCGGCGATCCCTCACCCGAGCTTTCGTCCCTTCTCCCCGCGTGAATTGAAGCCGGCGGAGCGTCTCTTGTTTCACGCGGATGCGGATGCTGCTACTGTTGCGGCGGCCGACTCGTGTGCTATTCGCTGGAACGGCATGTGGTGGAAAAAGAGTTTAGGATCGGGTTTACGAGAGGTTGTACTTTCGGTAATGATTATCCGATACGGTCTGCGATGACGTAATGGTCGAAGCGGAACTCATTTTCGACGGTCCGCTAATGAATGAGATATCAGAAAAGTTTATTTTTATATAAAACATCAGTTTTAGGGATATATCCTATTTAATTGTTGAAGATCAGTCAAATATAACTGACAGGTGGTCAGTTCTTTATCTCAGCGAAGCCATTCCATTTATTGGGGAAATTACTGGTAGTCGTAACACAAACCATCACGAAATTTAACAGACACATGCCTCCTTCAAAATTACGCGATGTCTCAAGGGACCCAGCGCCCAATAACCTTGCAAGTGTCTCGTCAGTGACGCGTATCACCCGATTAACGCCATTCAACTTCCCCTAGCTCCCAACGCTGACAAGTGACAAACGCGCGTCTGGACGCTTAAAATTCTAGGCCAACCCGCCATTCCATCCAACGCGCACACAGCAAATCCAATTCGCGTCATCAACTATACGCGACACAGACAATAATGCTGCGCGCGCCGCGTTATGAGCGCGCGGGAGACTCCATTCCCCTCGTCCGAAATAATCACTCGTAATTATGCGCGAGCTTAAGAAAAGCGAGAAGGAATAACTGAGCTGGTGCAATTAAAGGCGAGAGCAGGATAAGTCATTTCCATCGCGAGATTAAGAGGGTCTCTGACTCTCGACCTCTCTGCGAAGGATACTTTTCCAGAAGGGTTTCGCTGTGTTCTGCAAATCCGGGGACTCTACTCTCTGCTCTCATCCATTTCGCTATCTATCTGTCTTTTTGCTTTTTGTCCTCTCGCTCACTCTCGGCGCGGCTGTCGCTTATCCGTCGGCGAGATAAATTCGATTGATATCGCTCGCTCGCTCGGCTCGCGCGATCTGCTTCTCGCTGTTAATTAAATCCAGTCCTCTTTTAATGTTCGATCCTCGCAGGAGCAAAAACGAACGAGATTGCTATTAGAAGGGTCGAGGGAGCGGGACACTTTCCTTTTGATGCCGCCACGTCGTCCTTTTTTCGTAATTAGAAAACATCGATCGGTGGAATTGTATCGGGAATTAGGAGACACGTGGGACTGTACCCTAAATTTGCTTTTCATTCGTTAATCCTGCAGAGGTCGCGGATTTTTCTCTTGGAGTTCGTTTTATCTTTTATGTGTTGGGAGAAGAACAGAAATTAGTTCTCTTGAAATTGTCGGTATTAGTGCTTATTATTCGCGAGTATTTTAATGGAAAGGATTACGCAATATTGTTAATCTCCACTCCGTAATGCGAGGAAAGTTTATTTATCATGTTTCTTCTTGGATCTCAACTATTTTTATTCGTACTATTTCACATTACAATATAAAATTCAAATTAGACCGAACGATTGGAGCTATTATAATTAAAGCACACCTTTTACAGCGCCACCTCCTTATCGCGAGCTTTATTAAGATTAAAAAAGTGCACTTCCCGTTAATACACTACAAAAGATAGAGCCATCGACGAGTCAGCCACTCCATCCACGAAATGTCGATCAAAATCCTTTCACCAAATTTAATTAAGAAAGTATATACATCCCCTACCCCAAAGCCACCCCCTCCCCTCTGAAGCTAATAAAAAAATTTGCGACTCTAATGAAATTTCCACACCGCCTCCGTAAAAAAAGTTATCGCCGGCTTTAATACGTCGGCGAAAAATAAACATAAAAGAAGACTTCGGTGGTCAATGGGCTCGAAGATACTCCCTTTCAAAAGCCGCTGCTACTAGAAAAGGCGCAGTATCTCTTCCTCTCTCTCCTTCTCGCCGTTTATAAAGTGTTCGAAGCGACGGCGGAGGTGGCCCTTATCGCGGCAGCGCTTTAATCCTCGGTGAAGGAGAAGCAGAGGGGGGAACTTATAACTCCGGCCTCGTCATTCTCTTCCGCGCCTTCTTTCACATGCTCTCTTTATCTTACTTTTACACATTCTCGGCCCTCTTTCACTTTTCCTTTCCTATTGCCTTTCACCATTATCTTCCGCGCCGTTTTCCTCGGCCGTTATTATCTCTCTCTCTCTATTTCTCTCTCGAGAGGCGAGACGCGCTGCAGCGGAAAAAGGAAGCGTCGTACGTATGCCATCCACCGTCGTTGACCCAAATCTCGACGATTTTCGGAAATTTCCGTGTTACAGCGTAATATTTGTTAGCATGAAATAGAGAGAGAGAGAGAGGGCGAGAGACGCATGCGGGCTAACAGAGATAAATCGCGAAAGTTAGCCCTGGTGCAGGGGCACTTTGATCTAGTCTGGCCGAGTTAGCCACCGCAAGCGGAAAGCTTTCCCTTGTAGCGCAAGCGCGCTCTTTTTAAATGGTCGCCGCCAGTGGATGTGTACGCGCGGTATATAGGAAGTTGGGCAGAGCAGCCAGGTATATCTTGATCAATTTTATACACCGCGCGATGAAACCGCGAGAAGTAGTTCGAAAACTGGCACGCGCGAGTTTTCGGTGAGAGGGAGAGAGCGAAGTTTTTAATGATGTGCGCCAGTCGGCGAGATGGTGGCTCTGTGATTAGTGGGATCTTTGATCGTAATTTGTCAGTTTTTAAATGACCCTGTGACTATTACGTACGTCTGAGTTCAATATTTACTATATTTTCCAGAATAAGGACCAAGTTCCCAAACGATCCGGTTTACTGCACCCCAGCAATTCCATTCTTCGCCTCGAGCACTCATCCTTACTCCTCCGCGCCGTTCCATTTTCCTCCCAAATCTCCTCTTCCTTATTACCACCGGCAATTCCATTCTTTCCGCCGACATCCGGCGCCTCCTCTCGAAAGAAACAAACGCCGCGCAGATTTCGTCGCACGATACACGGCCAGCTAACTGCTCTGTTCCTCGCAATATTCTCTCCCGGAACCGAGACAGAAAAACGGAGAGAGAAAAAGGAGACTAGGATGATCTACCGGCGATTGAGTTATTGCGCGCGAGAGGAGTGAGAAGCAATCGGGGGGAGGAAATTAATAGCTAGGTGGTATTATAGTGTGCTTAAGGGGAGGAGGGGCTGGATCGTTTTTCGGTGAGGGATGAGGCGAGGGGATATATTGAATTGGTATCGACTGTTCACTGGAGCTAGGGGATTCGACTTGCGAGGTATTAATGATATGTCGTTTGCGCGGGATACCATTGGAATTCGAAATTGTTTTGTCACACCAACACCATCATCGTTTTTCGCACAATTATAATTACTGCAACCGACAAATCCTATACCTTTCCCACCTTTGCAACTTCATCCTGCCGTCACAGCCGGAAAACACCAAAACCGCACAGTATACGGAGTTACGCTTCTCGCGCGCGCGTACGATATGATATTCCACTCCAGCATTGTCCTCCCGTGCGCCTATTGTCTCCCTCCGCCTCCCGTATCAAGAAACCAGACACAATGCGCGCGCGTCAGACAATGCCCGAAAAAGAAGTGGAGAAGAAGAAGAAGAAGAAGAAGAAGAAGAAGAAGAAGACGAGTGTATAGCATAAGCGACAACGGGTAATCGCTTTAGCTGCGGCAGTGGCAGCGGTAGTGGCTTAAAAGTTCCTAAGCCCGGTACAAATCCCGGGCTCGCGCGTTCATTGCCGATGCCCATATCCGCGAGCGGGAGGCGGTAACAGGATCGGGGAGTATCCGGGGATACGTAAGAAAGTGTATGGGACGGGAGAGTGATAAGATGGGGGGGGGGGGGCGGGTGGCGGTGTGGGAACCTTGGGGTTTGGCGGTTTTCGGTGTTTGGGTTTCTTTTGTGGGGATGTAGAGTTGATTTTTCGATTGATATTTGGAGCTGTGGAAGTTTTGGAATATACTACTAATTCGAATGTTGGTTTAATACGCTCCTTCTAAGCAACAGTCAATCGTAAATAGCTGTGCCACCCCTTTTATTGCATAGCGAGAACTTGTTATTTGTATCGTACAAATAAGATTTTCACCAGGACCATTCTTAGTGACACAGTAAATTAACTGAATTTCGCAGCTAGATAATTAATTATTTTTCCAGCATACAATCAAAACATTTCCCCTCTCGCCATTCTTAATAGCGTTTAATTCTCCGACAATACGAACTTTTTATGCAATAACAGCTCATTATTACGTTGGCCATTTCTCGAAGTTCGTTAAGAGCCGTCATAACGACTTTAGCGTTCGCGGCGACTCCGACCAATGGCTTCGCCGATACTTAAATCCGGCGAGCTCATTTCGGCGCGCCGCGTAATCGCTCTTTCCCTTCCGACTCCCTAAAACTTTAATTGTCGCAAAATATTATTGTTTCGCGACTGAGAATCCGAAAATTAATTAAAAACTTTTGATTTTCATCCGCGAGAGAGCAAGCAAGCGAGCAAGCGAGCACGCCACTCCCGCGACTTTTTAATGAATCTCGAGCGGAAGTTTCGAGTCGCCTGTCAACTTGCCCCTTCTTCTTCTTCTTTCTCGAAAGATACCGTGAATTTTGAAGTTCCACGGAGGAACAAGAGGAGGCACTTCGTTAAAGAACCGTTGTCGTCTATTAAATTCCGACGATCTAATCGCCGTATAAATTGCCCCGCAATCGTATTTTGCGTGTGCGCGACTCACTCTATACTCCCATGGTTTGCGGATAATCGCTACCGTAAAAATTAAAGTTATTATACCTCTAGCGCTTTTTAGAGCTCCTCGAAATAAATATATATACATATATTATACATGTATGCGTATATAAGTACGCACTGCAGATGCTAAGTGAATTTCGCATCAGCGGGGAGGGCCGAAAGCGCGAACGCTATTAGGATGAGGCGGGTTTTAATGATCGCTCCGAATTCTATTATAGTTTCATGGCTCGTTTGACATTTCACCCGCGTGTGTGGCGCCTTCACTCGGTCGAAGGGGCGGGGGGTGTCAGTTATTAGCAATAAAAGCGCTCGTACCGCGTCGAAATTCCGCGGCCGGTCGCCTTTAATTATTATATATATATATATGTAATACAAATGCGAAAGAGGGAGGCGCTTTTGAAAGCCATCTGTAAATTGGAAATACATTCGTTCAGGAATTCATTTACTAATATTTCGCGGGCGAGCTCGATTCCGAAATTCCGGGGGAAATACTGGCTGCGGTGAGTGAGTGTACACGTGTATGTAGGAGATGCATTTCGAAATTAACGAGATATATAGCAGCTGGACGAGATCAGTTGGTATAATGATGGTGTGGCTGCGCGGGAAATAAATTTGTGCAAATTGAACGTTTCCGAAAAATCTGTGATTAATTATAGAAAACTTGGTATTGTTTACGAGAAATGTAGAACGAAATAAATTTTATTTTAAATTCGTAAATTGTAGAATTAAAACTACATCAATTTTAACCTCTGATATTAAATATTGGCTGTATTTCGTACGTCGACTTTTTGCTTTCCGCGAAGTTATAACATTGAATTCCATGAAAATTTTTAAAAATAGTTTTAAATTACGATTTTCTCATAACTCCGTTAATATCTTTATTTGATTTTAAGGTGCAGCGTATATGATTTTCTCGAATTCAAATTTATTTTACAAAAATTTTAATTAAAAAATTTCGTAGAAATACATTTATTATAGAGTTAGTAAAACAATACTTGTTTTTCTCCTCATATTGAAATTCCTTGGTTATTTCATTAAAATTGTTTTATTTTCATATTTTTATGAAAAATGACGAGAATCTTAAAATTCGAGAATTCCCATGCTTGTGTTTACTAATTATAACTACATTAGGAGGACGTAAGAGTCTTCACGCAAATTGCTAATCAAATATTCTCACCATCTACGGGCAGCCGATCATCTCAACATCACATTAAAAGAAACCACTACAAACCGAACAATAACCCAAACCACGGACCCCAAATCACTGTTCGTCATTTCTTCCTCCTCTCACCCACTTACACACACACACACTCTGAACTCCGTATACCTCAACGAGCGAGAGCAAAAGTTCAACGACGCGCTCGTTCGGGCGCATCGAGTTTGCCTTTGAGCTCTCCGCGCTCTAATCGCCGTGAGCGGCTCGCTCGCGTCTTTATCTAATTACCCTCCGCGAGTGCCTTCATCCTATTTAAGCGAATCCCGGTGGGAAAGGAGCGGATCGTGCCCGAAAGCTACTTGGACGAGCGAGCGAGCGAGAGAGAGAGAGGAGTCTAAACTTTCGCGCACGGCCGCGTTTTTCTCCGTGTATTGTGGAGTCTCACGGTGCAGTAAGAGTGTTTATAGTTGTTGAGGTGTCGGAACGAGAGATGGGATACATATATATGGGGGAGAGAAAGGGCGAGAAGTTGGTGGGTTTGAGGGGGATGATTCTGTGGTATTGGGTTTTTCGGTGCAACTTTGGAGAGGTCTTGTCTTTTCTAAAACAAGATAAGAGGTGTTGTTTCATTAGATTAGTGAGCATAAGACTGAGGGAAGTTTTAATTTCAATCGTGATATTTAATATCCGAGTTTTTATTCTGCTCATTAGAATGCGTAATAATCACAGTAGATTATATATATTTTTCCGTAATAATGAAATAATAAAGTATATTCCACTCTGTTTTACCTGAATAAAGTATAAATTTGTCCGAGACCAATAGATAATTAAAAATTTTTAATTAGATCGTAAGCAACGAGATAAAGAAACATTGTCGATCAATTTTTTTTTCTTTCAATTTTAACTTAACTAATTAGCTTTCACGGCACAACGAAGTATTTTTAACGAGATCAATTACATCTTATTCATCACGATTGTTGACTTAGAATGTCGGAAGCTTTCAGTGAATTAAAAAAAAATCCGATTGATTACATCGATAATAAAGACTCCGTATAAAGTTCGTGAGAAAGAACTTTTAGAAAAAGGGAGGACCGACTGATATATAGGTTAAAACAATCACACTTTTTTTTCTCTCTTTTAAACTCGGCTGCCGATAAATTCAATGAAATATTTATAATTCCGTAAGCCCCTGCTCTTACACTGTCATTTCTCTTTTAAAACTAGCAAACTAACAATACATCATCGAAGCTTTAATTTAAAATTTCAACTCGTTCCAAAGAAGTTCTTCTCATTACATTTTCTCTCAAAAACAACTATTCTCACTTCGCATACTCCCAATAAACTTGTATATGAACGTCAATCCAAATCCTCCAACCACACCTAATCTTCAAAACCCCATATTTCACTAGCAATTCCGCCACCCCTTATCGCCTATTCAGCGCGCCGCGTTCATATACAGCATCAGCGCCCGTCAAAGGGTTCAAAGTCCAAAATACTCGCGAATTCCCGACGCGCTATCGCTACGCGACACGTACGCCTCATTTTTTTTTTTACCACTGCCAATGGGATTACGCGGTAGCGCAGGTCGGTTTTAATGATTGATTTTAACGAAGAGAGGGGAAGGTAATGCAGTTATAGGCCGTATTTCGGCAATGCTGCTGCTGCTGCTGATGGTCGGCCGGTGTGTATAGGTATACGCATTATAAGTATGAAAAAAATCGGGCCGTATCTCTGAGGGGCCCTTTAGGGTGTATTGAATTTTTACTTCAATAATGGACAAAGTTGCAATGAAAATAGTTAGAAATATAAAAAATAGAAAAATTATCCGTCACTATTGAGTAAGTAGTACGGCCCTGGAAGTGTATAGTATATTGTATACAGGAAGCGCAATTTTTTATATAATGCGTCAAGTTTTCTCGAAAATGTCACTGATGATTGTTATTTTTTAATTAACGAGAGAAATTATGTAGAATTGCACTTCTTCGATAAGAGCCTGTCTTACAAGTACGAGTTTCAACATTTCTTTTTCTCTTTCATTTGCCTGGCGAGCCCAACCAGGACACACACAATTAAAAAGCTTGAGATTTCTCAGCTTACGATACAGATTTTTCTTTTTTGACATTTATATGGGTTTTAAAAAGCGACGGAGCCATCTCAACTTGATATATAGCCGAATAGGGATTTGAGTGATAAAATTTGTATTACTATATACGCATGGAAACGATCGTACCGAGGATTTCCATTTTGTTAACTAATGAATGTCGGAGCGTTCGGTGGCCGTTCATTGACTTTAAATACGGGAACTCGGAATTAGAGCTACACAATAAAAGACACATTTAATTTAGCGCTTAATGTAATTAAGTACCTACAAAGACACTGCAGACAATTAGATTTAAATTAAACTAACAGCAGGCAAGGCTTAATTCAATTATGAGTCTCGCACCTAAGGCGTCCCAATACACAGTGTTCAATGGTAAATCGCTGGATTTACTGATTACACACACACACACATATTGAGAAAAAAAGGGAAACAGTACTTATATATACTCTAAAGCGTCACATCGCAGGGACACCAGATGATAAAATTTGCATTAAAAGTTTTTGCGCTAAATTGACCGTTCCTCGTGCGCCCCCGTCCCCCTAAAAGTTTCCCCTCGCGAACTTCCCTGTATATACAGGCCGAGTTTCGCGCGTCAATTTAAAGTAAATAGAAAGCTTATACTTTTCGCGCGCTCGCGCACATGGAAGGGGGCGTACTTTTAATGGAGACTTAAAAATTTTTTCGGATTCCCATCGAATATCCGAATGCGCAAAAACTTTCGCGACTCGCTCTCTTTGTATACAAGTTGCGCGCGTGTGTGTATATATAGGCGCACAAAGAGAGGCGGGCGAAGTTTATAATATGAGAATGCAAAAATGGAAAGCTCTCTCGGCGGTGAACAACCTTATCGAAAAACTTCCTCGCCCCGATTCCTCTTCCTCTCTCCCGCTCGCGAATGCGTTTTATAATACGACGAGGAATAAGAGTGCAATAAAACAAAAAATGTTTTATATATATGTATGCACCTTTGTAGTAGTAGCCAAAGGCAATTGGCATTGTTCTCTCTATGATTGGCAAAAAACTTTCGCTCGTCGGATGATATGCATGGCTTTCGAGGTATTAGCTATATATGTGTATATATAATATGGGGGGCTACGAACATCAGTGGTATAGGCGAAACAGAGGAACCGAGATCGCACAGAGAGATGCCGTGTGTGTGCGCGCGTCGCGAAGAGTGATGATAAAATTCAGTGTCTTTAAAAATAGAGTCGAATATCAATCGCGCGAGAGCAGTGGGTATTTTTGGGTTTACCTCGGGTAACCGTATAATAGCGCGCAATGCGGATGACAGAGGTCTCATTATACCGTACCGGGGCTAAAAATGTGAAGAGAGCTTGGAGCTGAATATTTTAGGATGCTCATTGGATTATATACTTTCAATGGGACAACACAGCATTGATTGAGATTGTGACCCGGTCACGCGGCGCGCGCTTTCTTATTTCGTAACACGGTCGTATAGAAATGTTTTTTTTT
>JAPYZP010002716.1:0-17107 GCA_030522985.1 Torymus sinensis
TTTGATTCCTAACAACTCTAAACACAATTATAACATGTTTTTACAACAACTCAAAAAATTACTATCACAAAGCTTCCTCTAGGAGGAAGCAAAATTGTGATAATTCGTCATTTTGTTCAATAACAAAGGTTATTTTTTTGCCAAGGAATTGGAAAGATTTAATTTGACCGAAGTTCTGGCGAGTTAAACAGAAAATTACATTAAATTTTTTATTTTCGAAAAATGATTTATTTTCGACAATTTATTCGGTTTTTTTATATAAAGATAAAAATTCAAGTTTTTGCAGAAAAATGCGCATTTCAATTCTCTACATGGCTGTTTAAATAAAAAATAAGTTTGAATCCAAATTCAAATTGAGCATTTTTGACAATACTTCAACGGTGAAATCGCATTATATCCCCTTTTGGTTTCTAGGCCCTCAATTAATGTATGTTTTACTACCAAACTGAGATTTTGAACACGAATCGTTCTTACCGTATCACTCGACAATTTATTATATTTTAAGAACTTGACAAAGTTATTAATTTAATAAGATTATATGGTACCTTAAATAAGAAGAAACAATATGAATTATCATGACGTGTACAAATCCTATAACAATGCGGTCTTCGTAGATGAATTAGTGTATATTCTGGTGAATCAATTAGTCTGCATTAAAAGGGATTAAGCCCATTTCCCCATTCAATTAGACTAATTGATTGAACAGATGTTTCGCATAAAAATGCTTACGAAACTCACTCGAACAACATATGTGCATTTGATTCCTCGCTAATTCAACAAGATACTTGATTTTAGAGCATTGCGTGCAAGCACGGCATGTTATCAAATCTCAAGTGAACTAAAATCACTGCACGTGTACATGTATGGCTGTTTCACATCGGTTATACTTCTATTTGATTCGAACCACGTACTAGCCTATATAGTCAACAAATCTAGATCCTTTAGCTGATCACAAGTTGGACTATAATAAAAAGAACATTAATATTCTCAATGAAACGTTGAGAAATTATCAAGTTTATAGAATTTAACTTTTTTATTCCAAAATACTAACATACATTGCAATGTTTTAGTGAAAGGATTCTCTACGAATTAAATCCTTTTAACGTATTATAAAATACTGACAGTAAAAGAAGATATAAAAAAAATGATCACATCTAACATTTTTGAAGGTTTCTCCTGAGCACAGAGCTATCCGAAAATAGGGAATTTCAGCTCACCTAGAATTTCTCTCGGCCACGGAAGGCACGCGGCTTGCTCCGTTTTTCACGCGAGACTTGCCATAGCATTCCGCAACACGTATCCACCCGCGAAAGCGGTCCTATGTAGCAGCGCAGCACGCGGCTCTCGTGTCGCTGCACGCGGCTCTATATCCCATGCAGGCGGGAGTGGCTCGGCCAGTCTCTCGCTACCGCGCCCGCGGCCTAAAAATAATCTCCGCGCGAGCCCCGCGTGTACCCGATACCAATTTACAGGAGTAAACGTCGCGTGAAACGCGCGCCCACGCTCACCCTGCATCCGTCCCGGAAAAATAGACTTTTTTACGAGCGTTCGTGAAAGAATGGACGGAAAACGAGGGATATATAGAGAGAGAAAGAACAAAATAAAAAGTCGCGTGTAAAACGCCTGGCGATATTACTTTTTCGAGAGATTACCATCTGAGATATGCTGACTTGGCGCGCGCGCGCGCGGGATTAGGCTTGAAATCGCGCGAATCACGTGTGTTTATCGGCCGTTAGGTATTATGTCGTACTTTTTGTTCGCATACCAGCTTCGGATCTTAATTTAACAGGACAGTTGCAGGTAGGTATCTAATTTAGTTCAATGGAAGCGCTTTAAATTCCGTTTTAGTAAATTATGCGACCTGCTGTTTAATAATTTCATGTTAAAAACCATGATTAAATTCTTAAAAGAAATTACAAAGCGTATATATACTCGGAGAATAATTTTAAGTAACCAAGAAAACTTTAATCAGATAGCTTCCTCGCTATAAAAATACAATTTTACGACGTAATAATTTTCGTCCGCCGGGGATTTGAATACATTAATTTGGCAAAACTAGACTCATATTCATATAAAAGACCAGAAATTAGAATGCGCAGGGAGTGGATAGTGTAGGTGAACGTGTGTTACATTCGAGTATACCACCCCTATATATTCATAAGCAGAAATAAAAAATTCACGCCCAACCTATCATTAGCGCGCGCATATTTGTTTTTCAAAAGCGAGATAAGATTTTTCGAAAGCCACCCTCGGCCAAACTGCTCGGGCAGCCGCGCAGCCAAGTAGCGTAATTAATTTCATCCAGGAGCTGCTGACCGACACAGGTCAGAAGCAGCAGCGAGCGAGCGCGCACACCTACACGCGAGAGAGCGCGTATATGTGTATATAGTCTGCGGCGCATATGTCGTCTTTTTCTTTCACCCTCCCTTCGGCTTTCTTTCCTCTCCCTTCGAGGACATTAGCATAACGCCGGTCGCACGCGAGGCATCCCGCGCTCGCGCGCGCTTATACACACGCGTCTCTGGCTCGCGCGCACGCGCGAACGAACGGTCGAACGAGAAGGAACGAGATCTCCATCTCTCTGCGCTCTCTCTCTACACTTTCGGAACGCGGTTTTCGGTCCTAGGGAGAACGAGGCAGAGGAGCAGCAAGAAGGCGTTTTGTCGTGGGCGTTCGGAGGGGGCGAAAAAGAGGGAAAAGAAGCAGAGAAGAGAAGGAGGACAAAAACAAAAGTCTCGCGCGCGCACGAGCTCTCTCGGCCGATTCTTCTCTCCTCTCGCGCGCTCGTGCGAAACCCGATCGCTCGCTCTGCTTTTCGCGTATATACACACACGCACGCGTGATGTCGATCCCGCTAAAAATTGCCGTCAGTATTGTTCTCACATAGACGGACGTCCTTTTTCTCTCGCCGCGTCTCCTCCTCGTCGTCTTCTCTCCTCCGCCTTCGTTCCTTTTTTTCACGCTATTCGCTTTTCTCGCCATCCACTGCTACACTTTTGTTGCCGCCGCCGCCGCCGCCTCCTCGCGTTTCTTATACACGTTGCATTCTCGAGACAAGGCAAGGGCGATTAGGTTTAGAAGTCAAGGCGAGGGAGACGGCCGAAAAAGGAGGAATAAGTGGTAGCAAGTGGTGGCCAAACACGGAGGGTATAAGGTGCTCGTGTTCTCTCTCTCTCTCTCTCTCTCTCTCACTCTTCTCGCGTGCAATGACTACTGCGCGCGGTGAACGCGACACCGCTTGTATATTATACATGAACAACTTCGGGTATACGCACTGCGTTATTTATATATAAATAGGCCTTTTTTCAACATCGATTAAAGCTTTTTAATTATCTTTAATATACGTACCTTCGAGACAAACTTCCCAATGTAATTACTATTTAGTGCATATTAAACTAAATATATCATTCATAAATATATCTCATTAAAATTGACTATCATTATATTACTGTTTTTTCAGGCCAAAGATATTTAATCAAATAAAATAAAAAAAACGTTATAAGCAGATGTTCAAATGATGATTACAAATGATATGATTTACATTATGTCTTAATTATCATCGATTCAGACATTAAAAAGTTTAATTTCTTCGAGGTGTCTGATATGCAAGAAAAATAAGTAATAAAATTTTATGATGTTATTTCGAATCGCACTCCAGATCAATTTTTATTGGCGAATATAAAGCTTCAGGATAATATGAGGCGTTTCGGTAATCGTAAATTCTTATTGTTAATCAAAAAATCTTCATTACGTTTTTTGATATAAAGAAAATGTCGGTGCGAATGAAGCAATGCGAATCTACGGGAAATAAAACGGAAGAGAATTCTTCTCTTTCTCTTTCTCTCCCCTCTATCAAACAAGATGGCAATATACATAAGGATCAATCTGGAGCAGTGATAAAAAACGACTTTCTTACCGGTAATTACTCGAGGTAAGAGCAAGTTTACGGTTCTTAACGATTATGATGGTGGCGCGCAGAGCGCGAGGATTCTTAAAAGCATTCGTTACGACTCATAAACACCCCGGCCAAGTGTCAGATATCGTTTGACGACTAGCAAAGCCAGTAATTAACAACTATCTTGATGCCGGCACTTAGGAGTACGTGTACCGATTGTAATTATACCGACGTGAAATCGACTGGCGAGTCCAGTTTGGTTATCGATCCGTAAAATAACATTACACATAATATATAATCCAACCGGTCGAATCATACTTAATTGCATAATTCGAGTATTATCGTCGCTACATTTTTGCTCAAAAGTAGTGCCTCGCGCGCACCGATTTATTAACAATGTGATAACAGTACTAACTATTAATTGATCGTAATAAACGCTAACTTGCCCAGCGCCCAGAGCATAAATATTACGCCAACACTCTAAAAGTTGTTTAGCGGCATTTAAAATAGTTGTTATTACACATTTTACATTAATTTTATGGAATGTTATAGATGTTATCGTACTAGTTTGCTTGTATTTTACACTCTACAACATATCTTCATCGACACTGTTATTATTCAGTGACATTATTGAACAGATAAACAGTTATATTTCTCACATTGTAATCTGAAATTAGCATTGGAGAATCACCTTTCATTGTTGCTTTTCAAGCAATAAAGAAAAGACGGAGTTTTTCTTTTCCCCCGTAATCGCGATTAATGATCGAAAAGTAAGTTTGATTGTTCGAGCTTTGATTTGGAGCTTGCCTATTTAGTTGGGTCGCGTCTTCGGCTATTCATGAAAGGAAATCGAGACAGCGGCATGCCTATTATGTCAAAGAAATCGGACGTAATCTGCACAATGGTGTTAATAGCGCCAGTCATTATATATTCTTCGTTCGGTCTTTTTTATACAAATACGATGACTAACGAAAGTTCATTTGAATGGTATGTGAGCTCACTCGTTATCTGAGATCTTTCTTGGAAGATTCGGGATGACACTCCGCGGGACGTAGTTATGAGAATTCGTCGGCGAGAAACAAAGCTGAATTATCTTGCTGAATGCTTTATATAAACTTATACAATTGAGGAACAGTGTCAATGGATACATTAAATAAGAGCATCAAAATATTAGATATATCATTAATATTATCCCACGCTTCGATCCTCAAATAGAGTATTGACAACTATACCAAATCATTCTAATACAAAAGTTGTATTCAAGTATAAGATCTGCTGAGTAAGATATTCAAGTTATTTGTCTTGTAAAATAATAAAATAATTTCATTTAAGACGATTTTCATTGTTCTTTAGCGCGAAATTCATGTGCATTAAAATAATGACCAATAATTGTTTATTAGAACGTAGGCTTTTTCGCGTATTTATATTCCTAATAGAAGAAAATTAGACAATTACGAAACAGAGGGATACGACGCGGGTTCTCGAAAGGCGACGAAATAAAGACTTCAAAATAGCCGGCTGCGCGCGCATTAGAAATCCTAGAAACAGGTGCGTGGGCGTGTTGAAGGTATATAATACCGGAGGTCTGTAATTTGCGTGACTGATACAAGAAAACACAGTCTGGGGGGAACCTCGCATAATTTCCTCCAGTCGTCTCGTCTTTCTTATTCCAGCTGCAAAGTGGCATAAATTGCCCGGGAAGCCGTCGCCGCCGTCCTCTCCTCCTCGTCGCCGTCGTCGTCCTCGGTGGCGGTGGCGGCGGCTGCGGCACCTCGAGCGTTGAATGGGACGAAATGGGCGCTAGGCACGATACACACCTGCGCAGCTCAAGACGTATATATGCGCTCAGCGCTTGCCTTTCACAAGACGGATTTTCTTTGATTTTCGAAAATCGACAGTATATTTCACGTAGGCAGAGGCGTGAACGAGAGAACGTTTTGTAGAAGTAGATCTTGTGCGCAGATAAGCGCCTTCGCTCGGCTTTTTCTTTTCCTTTGATGCATTTCGTTGCTGACGGGTACCTGTAGGCGGGTTTCCTCTTTTAGAGTCTAATTTTCAGATTAGATCAAAGTCATCATTTCAAATTATATATTTTTACATACATAATCTTTGTGTAATGCGATGTTTACGAGTAATGTGGTAACAAAAAATAAGTTTATCCAGTAGAAAATTAATAACTTATTGAATGAGTATAAGAATTTTCAGGAATAAATGTACTTTTTTCAACATGTGCATGAAAGATGACCTTTTCCTGCATAGAAAAAAAGTACGGTGTGTAACAAGGGAGAAATGACTTTTTCAGACTCGGATGATGATTTTGAGCACTCGTGTATCACTCGTGCTCAATCATCATCCTCGCTAGAAAAAGTCAACTTTCGCCCCTAGTTGCACAATGTACTATTTCATTTACTCTGCAGATATAATTTTATCGGCATCGTATGATCGATAACCATAAATTATAATATATAAAAATGAATTTCTTCATTCTCCACAGCTGATCGTTTACTATTAACGAAGGAGAATTCTGTAGTCACCAATTACTAAGGAGCTTTTGGATCATCAAAAAAACAACTATTAACATATAATACAATAACTTATCTCCAAACAGATAACATTCACAGACGATCCCCATTTTAGTCTTTTTCACTGTTCAAGACTTTTAAGAGCATTGCTTCTATTATCGAAGAGATTCTTAATTATTACAGAGTGCGAAGCGAATTGACTTATCCGAGACGTAACCTATTTCCAGAGAAAGACGAGAATAGGAAGTCACAATAAAAAAGTAAATACTGTTCTATTCGTCGAACTTTCCAAGATATGCCAATTAAGAGCGTAGACAAGAATATACTTCTTGTTTTATTTATATTTCATTTAAATTCAAGCCATCCTTCTTTTTCTAGGGAATTTGAATATATAAAAACAAGATAATTTTTGCCTTTGAAAAATAAAACATTATATTAATTTTTTAGGACGTGATAAAAACTCAAAACTGCTTAGATATTTTATATAATGTAGTTTTAAATAGCAGTTTTCCATGCGAAAAGACTACTTCACGGCCAGTATAGTAGAACAAATTGATGAATATATTACGTATGAAGCTTTATGTGTATTATAAGGCTTTCAAATGTATCAATGATTTTAGCAACTTTACCCATATCTGCGAAGAACCAATATCAATGACATACTTTTAATTTATATGTTAGAAAAAGGATTTGAATATTTGCAGTAATGATGTGACATTACTAATATTGACAAATAGATAGTAGCTTTTTGAATAATTCAAATAATTTAGTAAGTTATTCATTTTGTATTTTCTATTAATATAAAATTAAATTAAATTAAATATCGTGATCTACGAAGTTTTTATTTTGCTTAAGGAGGTTCGTCAGTGAACCGGTTTTGGGGCGTAGAGAGGGGGTCCCCTCGCACCGCGCGCGCCGTTCCTCTCACCGCGCACCCCCTCACGCAGCCTACGAACTCGATCGTATGTTTACGTTTTGCCGAAGTACTCGGAATCGGTGTTGACAATCGCGTTCAGATTACGTAGAAACATTTTCCTATATATTTGATATATTACCTGTAGTTTTTTGATTCGATCTTAATTTTGTTAAAGAATCGCATCCTAAGTGTTTGTGTTTTACCAAGGTACCGCCATAAGAGCCCGTGTATAAGAACTCATTTTTTATATTGATTTTCTCGGATACTAGCTTGTAAATCGATTCCAAATTTCAACAGGATATTCATTTCACCTCAACCATTGAATTGAAATAGTTTCCAGGAACTTTTTAATGTATCCATTTCACTGACGAACCTCCTTAAAGCAAGTAAAATAAAAGTAAATATCGTGATCTACGAAATTTTTATTTTGATTTAAGTAAGTAATATAATAGTAATAACAGCTGATAATGTTATCAGTTTTCTTTTCAAACGCATAGTCGTATATAACATTTTGAACAGTACTGCTTGAAATTAATATTTGAAAATTAAGAGCAGAAGAAGTAGATTTTCAATTGAAAAATGTCGAGTATAATTATTTATTTCTTTTATTGCATTTTTTATTTATTAAGTAAGTACAAATATTTAAAATAAAACCTACTTACGTTTTTTCTGTAGTTTTTAATTTATTTAGCATAAACATTTATTTAAAGAGAAGCTCTTTTCCTTTTAATTTTATAAAACCGTTAAAAAATAAAATTCTATAATGATATCATTATATGTAATAATACATATGTACGCTTTGTATAAATTAATGGAAAACATGAGTGATCAGAAATTTTTTACAGTATTAAATATTAGAAATTAACGATAACATATGTTTAGATCATGCAGTGCTGAATTGTGAAGGAATCATTAATGGTCAGGAAGCTATTCCAGGAGAATTTCCATTTATGGTTTCATTAAGAAATGAAACGGGTCGGCATTATTGTGGTGGATCTTTAATAACAAGAAAGCATGTTGTTACAGCAGCACATTGTTTGTTCACCGATGAAAGCGTATTTAGCGGTGGAGTAGAGGAAAGGTATCCACCAGAAAATATAACAGTTATAGTCGACACAATATCTACCCAATGGTATCCTGGTGAATCTTGTGCAGTAGAAAAAATAACACCTCACCCGAATTACAATATTACAAATTTTATGACAATTCTATATGATATTGGTATTATAACTGTGAGTATATATTTACGATAGCGTTAAAAACCTCCATTCGCCATGAGACTTGATAATATAATATACTTTTCATCATGTGTTATAAACTTTTCATTTAGTTAAAAAGTGAAGTTGAAAGCCAAAGAGTTATTCCCATCGCATTGCCATTAAGTCGTCCAGCTGTAGGACAAAAAGCAACTATTGTTGGTTGGGGAGTCAGTAATCGTCAACATATCAATACGAGACAAACTGCCCTTATTCTTCAGAAATTGGATATGACTATCCAGAGCGTTGAAGATTGTCGCAGTAAATATGATACAGAACCAAGTCTTTACTTTGTTGGTCATGGCTTGCAAACATTAGCAACATTCTGTGCGTTTCAAAAGGAAGCAGGACCGTGTATTGTTCGTACATTAATTTAATAATATTATTTTTCAATTTCACCTTACTAATAGGGAATTCTTTACTTCGCAGCGTGACAGTGGAAGTCCGATTATACAGGATAATACACTTACGGGAATTGTGATTTATGGGGTTCCTTGCGCAAATGGATACCCAGATGTTTTTACTACAATCCATGGTTATCTAAGCTTTATACAAGAAAATACATCAACAAATTAATGAAAAGAATATCTTCGTTTCTTATGTATTTCTTTACAATGTAATTACAACGTTTTATCTTATAATATTAAATATACGCAATCACAAACTGAAATGGCATATTTATTGTTTTACTTTGATTATTACTAATTTCGTTTGTACCTCAATTTTCAGAATCTAATTACAATATTCAGAATTCAGTAATGATTAGATAGCAAGTGCATCCGAAATAAACAAACTATTTTATTTCGAGAGGCAGTGTCTTGCAGTTAATCTCACGAACGCAGTACGTGTCTTCAACTTTATTTATTTAAATGGACGCTGAGATGCTCATCGCACGTACCACGGTTGCAATTTAATCCCACAAAACACGTAGCCTCCTTGCCGATTTGTTCGATCGTAAAACGACGATAATTGGTTTCATAACCGCATGCCTCTCGCGTACCTCGGCCGAGGCACCCCAACACGTCGCTTTGCTCCCCGCAGTACGCACGCGCATTTCAGCAGTCAAATTAAAATCGAAATTTAAGCATCGTCTCTCGCAACAAAGTATCAAAATCGTCGAATTAGCGGTGGGATACGGGCGCGACATCGTTATCGCCAATCCGTCCGCGCACGGCTCGTAAAATCTCTCGCTCGTCCATAATCAAAGAGACGAAATTTGATGTACAAAGAGGAGAAATAAGAAGCGAAGGGTGACTCTCTCTTTCTCTCTGTCTCTGTCTTTGGTGCACGGTGTCGCGCTGGCTCATTAAGCCGCACCGCGGCAGTGGCGCGGCGGCAGCGCAGCCTCGTATAATCGATTATTTATAGCGGGCCTTCAAAGGCCGAAATATAAGGCGGATGAAGACGTCCGCGGGCTTTACTGCGCCGCCCCGCTGCAGCGACTCACGGAGCGGATACATCACGCGAAAAATCCAGTCTCCTTAGAAAGTGAGAGGAGCCGAAGCAAGCGGGCCCCCGAAGAAAACGAGAGGCGAGCGAAATTAAAGATAAAAAGCAGATGAAGAGAGCGGGAGCGAGAGAGAGAGAGAGATAAAAAGATAAAGAGTCGCAGTTGGTGATATTCGGCTTTACAGGGAGCGCACCAAGTGTATTTTCGTGGACACCCGCTGATCCCGGCGAAGAGTCGCCTGGCCAGGAGGTCTGCTCGTCCCACCCTCAGCTTCTCTCTTGTATGTATATATGTTTGTGTATGTGTGTGTGCTCATACCGCCGCTGCAGCCGATTTCCTTCCGCCGCCAGAGCGAGAGAGATGGACTGAGCTGATGCGCGTCGGGTCTCTCTCTCTCTCTCTTTCTCTCTCTGTAGAATTGCACCGCAAGGATTATGGCAGTATTGAGTTATGCCCTTGATACGGCTCTCTTAATTGGTTTTACCAGTGTACACGTTACGTCTTTACCGCATACCGAGTTTGATGATTTTATTGGCTGGCTGCGCGCCGCTGTAGTGCCAATTTCATTTTTCTTTTATACTTTTGAAAAAAAGAAGATAGCGCAAGCTTTGCTGTACCAATGTTATCGAAATGAAATAACTTTTTGATAGGTCGATCAAATTTTTCTATTTTCAAAGTTAAGAGTAGAGTTGTGATTCGTTGATGGAAAGATTTTTAGTGGTAAAGAGAACGATGATCGAAGGAATATATATTTGAAATATCGATTAAGCACTTGAAAACTAAATAGGTTTTACAATCTTTATAGTGTATACATATTTTTTCAATTACAGGTGTTAACTCTCAACAATTCTTTAAAAATGTATTACACCTGAAAGTGTAATTAATCAATTTTAACTATATTGATGTGTCAATAAATCATGTTGGATCGGTGTAACGGTTTTCAGAGTAAAATTAAAAAAATTTACATAGAATACTTTAAATATTAACTGTTGCTGTGCGAATGGTTCCACTATTGTCAGGTCAAATCAATAAAGATTTGTTTACTTACTGTCTTGATACATTTTCCTCTTTGTAAACTTTAAAGTAGATTCGTAAATTGATGTTAAACCATGTGTGCGTATTTATGTGCACACTAATAAATGATTTTTTTTTTAAATATACCAAGACCTTGTTTTCGAGAATTACCATGTTTGTCTTGAGAAAATGTATGAATTAGTTATTGTGAGTATTGTAAGGTAGTTATTTGGTTCAAACAAAAATATGCGAAAGACTTTTCTTATCATACACTACAGATAATCGCCAGTAAATATCTTGCGAAAATAAAGGAATCTATTGTGATGCGGATAACAATAAGTGCACACCTGGCTTAGAACTTTCGGTTGGTGTTACAATGCCTCCTGAATATTTCATGTACACCAAACTATTTACCTATCTTTGAATAATGTAAATATATACTGAATCTTAGCATATTTATTGTGCTTTTATTCGTGTTACATAAAATATATTCGAACTCGTTCGCATGATTTTTTAGAAAAATTTTTCCATTTACAAATAAAAGAAATGACAAAAAAAAAGTAACAGAATAAACACACGAAACAGGAAAACGAAGGAATGGTCAATTAGAGCTTGCAAACAAACTGGTAACAAAGTTATTACACATGTTTCATGAAATCAGCAATTCAGGACGAGATCCTTCTGCAGCGAAGGTGCAGCCGTCAACGCGCAAAGTGGAGCGGCGCGCGGTCGCAGAAAGCTTGCGGGCGCTTACCGTCACGTCCGTAACATACGTATGTAAACTTGTTAATGACCATGGGAGTGTGTGGCCTGGAAATAGGCAATCGGGCTGAATACACATTCAGTCGCGGGGCGAGACGCCGAGGTACACACACCGGCACACTGAGAAAGAGAGGGAGAGAGAGAGCTGCTACCTGGAAATCGCGCGTAATTATGGCCGAACGATCGTAACGAAGATAAACGCGTCAAGCTGTCTCGAAGTGTGACACGCCATTCGATCGTTATAATTACTTTTCGCGGTGCACTCAGTGCGCGCTTGCGCCAACTCTCCGCTAAAGGAGATTTATCACGAGCGCGGTCCACGCCGCGAGGACGAGATGCCCTGGCTGCTGCGCCGCCGTGGCCCTTGCGGCATGCGGAAATTCCCCGCGAAACTTCTGAAAATCATTGTTTGACAATTAACTCGGCCTCGGCGAATCACCTGCTGCGTTCTCATATTCATCTTGATCTCAATTTCAAAGGGATTTTGACAAGTCAAAGTGAACTCGTTTCGCCGAGAAATGAGCCTGCGTCTTGTACGCATTGTCCGTTATTTATTTTTCTTTTTTTTTTTTTTAGAATGAAAATTATATCAATGTATTTTGTTTCATTGACGTTAGATGGAAAAAGGGTAGCTGTGAAAATATAACAATATCTTTTAATATATAAGTGCAAGTATTTTGGAAACCAATGTTATATAACATCACTAACAAAAACAAAAACTTTATTGTATGTCTCATTGTTTGTATTTAGTCGCTATATTGGTTTTTGATTATGCTAATTTATAACTCATAATAGTTAAACAACTGTTTCAGAACCCTGATAGAATTCAATTAGAGAAATTGTCAAGCGGCGTAGCTTGGTTATCAACCATCTGTCGCGCTCTTGCTAATTTTTAAAACAAAAGCTCTTCTCTTGATATCTCAATTATCCTAATTAAAAAGTTCTGGTGTCGCCCGTAGCAGGTAGAAGTCAAATCCGTTCCTATCGATTCTACTTGAGAAAGTAATTTCATTAAACGTATCTATAGCAGCGTCATCCCTTTTAATCCTTGTCGATTAGCCAAATCCACCGTATGAAAAGATAATTCGCGTTTTCTCGAACGTCAATGCAAAAAGCAGGATTAAACTTCGGTCTCTCTCTCTCTCTCTCTCTCTCTCTCTCTCTCTCTCTCTTTTCCCCTCTCCCTCTCTGTCTCTTTCCTTCTTCCGTCGCTCGGTCTCTACCGAGACAGCTCGCGCACATGCAAAAGCATTGAAAGTTTCGACGACATAATCCTCCCGATGTGCCTGACAAAGCTGTCTGCGTTTCGCTAATGGCCTTTCATATATTATATATAAAGTGTGCTATATAAATGCGCGAGCCAAGCGCGAGGCGATGACTACATTCACGTATATGAATACCTCGCGGCCTCCGCAATTTATCCCTTTTTCTTCTGTTTTCACCGAGGCTTTTATAAAAATTGTTGGAAAGCTTCTTTACTCATTCACAATCGACATTAATTATATTGCACTGCAAAAAGGTATTGAATTAAAAAAAAAGCTTAAATTGAGGAATTTTATTTTAAAAATCTACTTTTTTTTCTTATACACACGGTTTTTTATGGAATAATTATTGTTTGATGTGAATTTTTAATGATTTCAGAGCTAATTGACTACTTTAAAGTAGCTTTGACTTAGCACAGTATTAAAAAGCTTCTTATTCTAGTATTTTATTAAATAGCGGACTCAGAAAACTAGCATATAATTTAAAAAAAAAATATCCAACCTTACAATTTACCTTGAAATGTATTATACTTATAGTTACGTAAAGTGCAGATAGGTACCATTAATCCCAATTTTAAAAAACATTTTAATTATTTCAAGCTATTCAAGAAATTGTCTTGTAGTTTTATTTTAATAATTAAGGTATTTATCTACAGTTCTTTTCTAATATTGTTAATCTCGAAAAAACTATGTAAGCCTTTTTTAATAGTTGAAAATTGATGTGGTGTACAGAAGATAAACGTAGAAAATTCCGACATGTTGCATTACCAGAAAAATAATATGTTTATAAATTCCCTTAAATACTTTTCGTTTGTTAAACATCCATCCGTTACATAACACGCGCATTGGATTTTGTTAGCAGATAAGAAACTTCAATCTTTCTCTAGCGAGCATCGCAACAATCCCAACGAGGCATTGTGGACGGGCCCTTTACGCGTGCGCATCCCTAATCGTCGGGGTGATTTGTTTCGCGGCTCGCACCGCTCGTATAACGCAACCGCGCGCGCGTGTGTATATGGTAATGATAACGCGAAGATAGTTTATGCATTCGAGACGCGCGCCGCGTGCGCATGTACATAAAACGACGAGTGGATAGGCTCGCGCGGCATTTGCGCGTCCTTTGAGTTTCCTGCGAGTTTGTGTGCGTATATATGCATATACGTGCACTAGTATGAAGTGCCGAGTCTCCATGCGCCATCGCTTGTGTAACGCATTAATGTTATAAATATGAGGAACATCGGACGTGCAGTCCTTTCCCAAGGGCACTTATACGAGCGCTATCACTCGAATGGGGGAGTGTTTGTCTCTTTCACTAAAGTGCTTGCATTTATATCATTGAATGCCATTCGAAAAATGTTTTACTGCTTTTGAAGTGAAAAAATAATGAATTAAAATTGATTGAACAGAATTTTTGTTAAACTATAGCAGAATCGAAACGCGCTGCGCGTATATTATTTTGTTTTTGAGGTTATGCATGTATAATTTTTCATTATAATTAGTATTCATTTTAATTAGTTTAAATGATAGGATAATCAGATAATTTTTCAAAGCATGAAAATATTAATCTTTTTATTCTAATTTGATTTAATAATTTAGTTTTATAGTCAGTTTTAAGAATAAAAATTCAAATTTAACGGAAGTAGCGAATTTTTGTGCCTATTTCTTACAGACCAATCATTAAATGCTTCACAACATCCGGCAATCATTTTTTAAAGAGTGAATAAACAAATTCCGCTGATGAAAAATTATAACTCCAATTTTAAATAATTTTCCAAAAATGTATATATAACAATTTTTCGATATAATCAAAACAATGCTGTTTATAATAAATTTTCACTAAAATTCCAAAACTAATAACTGCGTAAATTATCAAGCTTCACTTTCTCGCGCGATTTTTTCGCACAGTCAACTTTTACTTTCATTATTCCGGAGAAAACAATAGATCACAGGCACCGTTACAAACGATCGCAAGGATCGCGTTTTGTCTATCCTCTAACAATATCGACGACGACAACACACATCCTCCTCGGGCTTACAATTAATTACAGCCAAGTTAGCGCGCGCTCCGCTATATGTATACATGTATGCAGGCTTTATATGTGCGACTCCCCATATGTGCTCCCGCATGTTTGTGACGCGATTACGAGCTCATTGAAAACGGGCGAAAACGGTAAACCGCGGTAATGTGTCTCCTACTCCTCCTCCTCCTCCTCCTACTCTTTCCCCGAAGAGGTCGATTACGTCCCATTAAATTCTGCACATACAGCGTGTGCACGAAGAAGCAACAAGAGGTTGAGAAATCGACTTTCTATTCGGCGTGTGTGCAAGCTGTGCAGGAGTCTACGTTACCGCACGTTAACGAGCCATCGCAACAAATCCGTGCCCCACATCGTGCCGAGCGAGCGTGATACAACGGACTGTCGTCGCGCGGTTCGCCCGCAGAGGCGAGCTTATAACCACGCGCACGTCTATCTATGGGATCGGCATTCTTTTATGAGCTCGTCGATGATAAACTTGATAAACTCGAGAAAATTTCTGTCGTTATGGAAAATTTGTTCTGCGCCGTGAATTATATTCCTTCTTGTATTATGCTTGTCGTATAATGAAGGCGGAATGATGGATGCCGAAGCTGCATTGCGAGCCTTCGATTAAAAACAATCTTTTAAACTTCATAATGTGTGTTTACACAATTTATTTCAATTTGCATTATTTTGTAATTTACGATGTTTATTCACTTAGAACGTTTATCATAAATCATGCATATACCGTAGGGAAATCATGAGAAATATATAGGTACAAACCTCTAAGTCCTTTGTAATAAAGAAGTTTCGTTGCAAACGCGCGTGGTTTCGAAACAAGCGTGAAACTCGTCATGATATAAATAAATTAACGTACAATGACAACATTTATTTTACAAAATTATTCTCACTTTAGTATTTTATTATATTTACCTTTATTGCAACATTGACATTTAAAAACTCACTCTTTTGTTATTTTACCACTATACGATTAAATCTTAAAGATTTGGGTAGCAAGAGCTTATTAATATTTATTCTTGATTTCACAACGCCGAAAATGTCCATAGTTATCTCGAGAGGCGGCTATATACGCGAGCACGAGGCTTGTTAACGTTTTTGAATACAAGCTGCGTAATTGTTCGCGACTCGGAGAGATCTCTCCCCGCGAAAGCACCAGCACATCGGCGCCTATCAGCGCGAGGGATCGCATCTCGCGTTGTCGCGTCCCAGCGTATATATACCGCGTATCTATTACACTAGTGGGCGCGAGGAAGGCGGCCGGGGCGAAGCAGTGAAAGCATGAGAAACGAGCAAATTATTCCCGACTTTATCATAATTTGCGTCGCGCTGACGATCTTACCTGGATTACGTGAGATCCCTAAGATTTCCACTCCGGGATGTTTCCTGCGCGCCGACGGCCCCCCTCGCCTCATTGAATGCCCGACCGTCCGCTGTCTCTCTCTCTCTCTTTCTCTACCTATGCGTCACGCGCACGCCTTTAGGCGGCATTGATCGCGTTACTCGGCTTCAGTCAAACTGACGAGGAGAAACAAGAGGACGGCGCTCGTTGTGTTCGGGAGCGAAAAAAAAATGTTTACCAGGCGTGAGAGCGTTTAAAATTTCGTGCTCTTCGAGAATTGTAGTCGGGAACACTGCTGCTTCGCTCGCGCGCGAAGGTATTACCCATTCACACGGTGAATTCCCGATCTCCGATTTACTTTGCCGGAGTGAAAAATATGTATAACTCGTTCCTTTTTTGAGAGACTTGAATAATGGATGAATTAGGAACAGTCTTGTGTAGTAGGACACGGGGCATGTCTTTTCACACTACGTTTACATTGTTTTGTCGCTGAGTCATCCCTATTATTTGCTTGGAATTTCATAAATTTCCTTTAACCTCGATTTTACCACGCTGCCTTGTCAGACTTTTCGAGACTTTGAAACCAAACATCCTGCTGTGCAATAGATACCACTTTTTCAAACAAGTGGTTAGAAAAATTATCTATATATAC
>JAPYZP010002717.1:0-12835 GCA_030522985.1 Torymus sinensis
CTTTTTTGCACCGTGAGGTTAGCGCACGAGCGCAGCGAGTGTGATAAACACGGTGCAAAAAAGTACTACTTAGGTCACGGATAGGCGTGACCTAAGCGCAGGCTTAGGTCACACAGTGCTATAAAAAACATTGTCTTTCATTGCATTTTCTTTTTTCTGAAATCTTATACTGTCAGATTTTATCCGAAATGAATGAATGGCTAAAATATCATGATGAATCACGATGACTGCGTTGTCTCGAATAGATATTGTTGAGAAGAAAATCTCATTCTAACTAAGAAAATACACAATTAAAATGGTATAGACTGATTTCATTCAAATTCGTGCAGGCACATCATCACTGAACGAATTTGTTTCCGACCTTAACATTATGAAAGCATGTTCGACCTTCGACTTGAAAATTTGTTGTTCAATTTCTAAAGCATAGTAAATATTATACCTGAAAATCAAAATTTCAATAAAATAAAAAATGAACTCGTAATTTCAAATTGCTCTAGCTTCAAGAATTTTGAACCTATAGTGAGACGATTTTTTTATTGTTAAATTTCCGTGTGGTTTTAGGCTCTGCAGTTATTTTGGAAATCAAAACTTATCTTATCGAGTTATTTATGAAAAATTAAGAGATAACCATTTTTTACACGCAATTTTCTCTAAAAACGTTTATGTCCCCATATTTTAATCTTTTTATATATGTGAGGAACTAAGATTTTCAATAAATAGCGCAAAATATGCTAAGCACTAAGCACAAGCACTATGCACTATGCTATAAACACTCCATTTAATATGTTGATGATAGCGATTTTACATTTAAAAAAGTGTTTGAAATTCGAATAAAAATTCACATTGTTAAGAAATATATAATTATTTATTTAGTTTGATTTTCTTGTCTGTGATTAAAATCGCCGGATAAAAGCACTACAGAAGTAAAATGAATACAGAAAGTTTACTTACTATTAGAAGAGCGAACGAAGCAACTCCTACGCTACTAGAACTTCAAAGTATGAATGGGAATTAAAGGGTAAATTGGAACAATGCATTCCGAGTAAGATAAATATAACAAATTAATATTAATTGTATGGAAGTATTTATACTTTTGTTTATATATACATTATATTTATTGTAATATTGTTAATCCAATTTCAGCAAGAGTTTAAAAAAAGCGTAAAAACCCTATAAACGCGTGGATTTTTAATATTTTTGAAACTTAAAATTGCTATAATTTTGATCTTAATTAATCAACCTACTTGACCAAAGGTTTATTTTTAAGGTTTTGATTCATAGTATCAAAGTACTAAAGAATAAAAGAGTGCACATTGCTTTAGAAAATTGAAAAAAATAAAAAAAACTTGATGTAAATAAAAAAGCTATTAAAAAGGAAAAATACAATCACTGACGGCCTGCATTTGAATGGAATCAACCATAGGGTTTTTATAAATCATTTTTTTACACTTGTTTTTTACTTTGCTTCTTTTTATTTCTTATTACGTACACATCGTTTTTTTAAATTTATGGGATTTTATTGACATTGATAGCGTGACATCATTATTATGTCACAGGTTAAGTATATTATATAGTTTTATTTTACATATTTTTTTATTTATCGAACAGATGTTAGAGAGTTTTTTTTCATGTTCTTCGCGTAATTGAAGTTCATAAATGCTCCGAAAAACATGTGCAATACACAGTTTTTACTTAGTTTTGGAATCGAAATCTTGTTTCTTGGCGAATTGTTTCGGAAAATTTCTATGGCCTACGTATATATTCATATGCGTAACGGAACAACAGGTGAAATAATTGCAATAGTAGTTGCACAAAGTCATTACTTTTATTGTCGACACTTTCGATATCGCACGAATAATTAATTTCATTCACATCTACGTGCTATAAAATAGGTTTACAATTGAGTACAAAAATATGTACGGTTGATAAACAATTTCTTGCTCAAAACATCATTTGATAATATCAGTATATTCTGCGATTTACATTGTGTACATATTAAAACTGGAATCGGATTTTATTATTTACAATAAGTGATTAGAGATTAATTATCGGTGCAATATCATTCAGTCTATAAATTATGCCTGTCGCATTGGTTTTTAATACGAAAAATAAAAATTGTTCGTAAGAACGACTTGGATGTAACACAACAATAGAATATACATTTACTAAAAATACAGAAATTCACGTCATTGTTTGAAATATAAAATAAATGATATGTTTGTTATAAATAATCAAGTCATTTAATTATTTAAACTAAAATTTGGTTAACAGTTACTGAACACATCCGGACAAAACATTTGTTGTACAATAGCACATATTCACAACGAACTATTTGTTGAAAGTCTGCAGTGTTTTTATACACATACCAATAACATACTAGCATCACTACTTGACGATGCTACTTATATTACCGGATATTTACTTTCTAATTAGTTTTATTTATTTTAGTAATATTTACTATTCCAAAATCATTATGCGTGGAAAGTGACGAGAAATTCGACAGTCAAATATAAATGCAAACATACTTATTTGATAAACTGAATTGTGAAAGATCTTTTTATAATTGAAATAATTAAAATATTCAATTGATCGAGTCGGTTGCGAAGTGAAAACTCGTCATCGGAAGCATATTGCCCATTGATAATCGGATGAATTGCGGGTGACTACTTTTAACTCTTTTGCGGTTTATTGTCATATGCGAGATATGCGGGTGCACGCGGCTCTATTAAAAAAATATACGCACGTCAATGTAAAATGACACTGGTTATATTTGTACTATAAACGAGTTTGCTAGTTCTCTAGGGCTTTATTTCTATATCTATCAGTATAAGAGCATTCGTGTGTATACATGTGGGTGTGTGTATGAGTGTATACGTGTCACGCGGCCTGTCTACTTTTTACATAGAGGTCAGAAGGACACTCGATGGATAGCTTCGCAGAACCGGCAAATTTTTAGTGTACATGTATATGCGTTGGTTGATACTTTTCAGAGCTTTATTTTTGTCGTATTTTTTTTATTCGCGATTTTTCTTCTAAACCCTTCTTTATTTTTTTTTAATTTATAGCTATTAAGCGCTTCCTACGTAGCTTTGTCACGAAGCGTTATCTATTTTTGCTTTATTTTTTCCTCTGATAAACGTCATTGTCGCAGATTGATACTGTGTCATTCAATACTCATTTAAAGGGTCACGCCCTATTTTAGAATAGAAGGGATACATGTTTATAAAATTCTAGTGTTTATCAATTTATTTTTAACAAAGACGCAAACATTTTATTTTTTTTTTTTAATAACAAGAATGATCAATGAATCAAGTGGTAAAGTTCAATACAATATACTAAAGTGTGTATATCATTTTTTTTAGAAAAGTCGCGTCTTCGTCGTATTATTAATTAATATTAATTTCAAGCAAAATTTTCTTTTTAGACGAAGAAAATGAAATAAAACCAATACAGTTTTTAGTATGGAAATGGTGAAATATAGTTTAGAGAGAAGTATTATTTTCTTAAAATTTACATTATTATGTTCTAATGATAAAAGTTTACTTTTAATAACATGTAACCCATTATGTAACATATCATATAACCTTGTTAAAATATTACAGAAATTAATTAAATAAAGAATATAAGTGGAATTTAATTTATTAATAATATAAACGTAATCATTTCTTATTATAGAAATGAATATCAAATTAGTACGTTTTTAAAATGATCTCTGTCTAATATAAATAAATTATAACTTTCCTTGCATTGGAATTATTTAAATACTTGAGCTTTGTTCTTTGAAAAAATTTCTTGCATTATTTTTCTTGCTTTGATATCTCATAATTTCCAATGATCGTAAAATCCGCACTTTTACGTAATAAATATCCTATTTATAGTAAATATTATATATGATCGAACACGTTTACGCTGAATGTACACTTGTATAGGTTACTTACAAAAGTTACACCTCGTTTTCCATTCAGACAATACTACGTACGTATATTTATTATGGTTACTTTTTAATCTATACATTTTAATAAAATAGAACAGTCAACACGCTCGATATATGAGAAATGAAATTAAATGCGAGATTTATATTCAAAACATCAATATAAGAGCTAGAGAAAAACATGAATTTTTCAGAATCACAATAGCCGCATCTTGAATCTAATTTTATCTTTTTTAAATAAATATAGGTATATCAAACGCGCATATAAAAAATAGTTGACCGAGAAATAATTTTGTACCAACGGATTTTCTTTTCGTCAATTTTTATTTTTCGTAAGATGTATATATATAATTTACGTAGATATAACGATCGAAGCGAAAAGTAGGACATAAACTTCTTTCGTCTTCTCTTTTCCTTTCGGTAGAGAAATATGGTTTCCTACTAAGAAAATTTTTAATTTGTAAAAACAAAAAAAAAATTACGAGAAAACGGAAATGTTATAATACCTACATGAAGGACGAAATTAAGCGAGGATAAAGTAATACTTCTTCGCGCTGTTTATACATATATATGGGAAGAAAATTTATTCTGAGGGGATTGATCGCACGCATTCAAAAGATCGCGTTCCATATATATATTTATCAAGTCTTTATAAGCGTCGACGTGATTGGCGCAAACGCGAAATTCTTATATGCTGCTTTACATTTAATATTATATTATCGCCTTATAACATACCAAGTTATCTCCCTACCGCTCTTTCTTTCTCTCGTGAGCATCGAAGTCACATATTGTTTTTACTTTTTTTTCTTGCTGATAAATAATGTACTTTTTTCTCCTCTTCTACGCTTTTTTGAGAAAAACTTCATCGCTCTCTTTCTTTCTCTCTCGCTTTCTCTCGCACTCTTTCGCTCTAATTAAAACAGTACTCAACTCACATGAGGCTTTCTCTCGTCGATTCTTATGCGTAATTTTAATATAATATATATAATATAATTTATTTATTTATACTTATATATTCAGGCTTAACTGCAGCCCTAAACGCGTTTGTTAAGCGATTATTGTCTGACACATTTAAATTCTTGAGCGCTAAGAAAAAAGTCGGATGGTTCGATCATAAATCATCGTGCATTAATGCATCGTCGTTTCACTTGTTATTGTCAAACATTAGTTTAAAATAATTGAAATATTAAAATTTATTGTCTCTTTATAGTATTTACAAATCTGGAATGGCAAATAAAAGAAACTACGAATAATTTACTGTCATGCATAAATGAAACAATGGTTTTCATTATTGTCTTCTGCTTAATGTTTTATTTGCGCTCTGATGTTATTGTTTTACATGAAGTTGACGGAGTAAAGAATTTTATTTCCAACTCCACTACAATGGCAACTTTATTGACTCGAAAACCGAGACAAAAGTAGTATTTAATTTCCTCTCATACTTTATTTCCCCATATGAGGGAATTAAAGTAAATGGTCACCGCGGTATATTTAAAACGATATAGTCTTATGTAGTTCCATTTTTCCAAGTTAACAAAGTGGCCACTGTTGAGTAGGAAATAATATTCTATATGCAACATGGGAGTAAAATCGATTATTTGCTCGGGCAAATAATCTGGCCCTTTACTCCCTGCCTGCATAATGTATTATTACAAATCTCTTTTCGTGATGAGCTAAGCAGCTAATTAGTAAAATATTTACTATTTTGAAGTTGTTGAAAAATTTCACCCAGTACACAAACCCAGTAACCAAAACTGTTTCGTGAATGAGGTGCCGGCCATGATAATTAATAATAAGGCAATAATATATGGATAATAAATTATCCGTAGTCTCGTGGGCGCAAATGTATACTTTTTTTTGTTTTATTTGCGCATGTCGCGTTTTGGTAACTCTTATCATGCAAAATTCATCGTCTGGTTTATTATGCCTTTGACATTTCCAAAGCGAATGATAAACAACGCGGAATAACGACCGATGATTTATCACTGTCCCCGCTAGCGCGACTTTTTTTCAGTACGCTGGTTCTGTGTGTGCGCGTGTGTGTGCGTGTGCCTTGTATGCTCTGCATGGGTACGTGTATATATAATAATGGCATAACGTACTGCGCGTCGACGTGTGTGTCTGTTATGTGTACGCTAAAGAATGGAAAGGAGCCAAGTTGAGTTCTCGCACTCCGTTCCGATCCTGCTTGATTGTTTTGCGTGATGTATTTTCTGCTTTTGGTTCTACATTGTTTTTTCCTCAAAAGAAATACTCCTGTTATCGAAACCATCGTCTTACTGGGTATCGAAAAATATCTACCGTAAATATATGTATAACTGGATTCATATGTATATATATATTTTTTTTTTATAAGTACATTAGTCATATTAGTTACATTACGATTGTTCTTACAGCATTTACAAGATGATTTATCATTTTATCTACCTCACTCAGCCACTCCCATTCTTATTTTACCTTTACCTTCTGAAGAAGAAGAACGAAAAGAACACGGCGCCCGTGATTATTGGGTGTATACAGCTTATGGGGACTCCAATGCACTGTAGAAATTAGCTTTATTTATTGTCACAAGTAAAAAATCGCGTCTTAGCTAGTAAATTTCGGCGCTAGGAACTTATCGTTCGTCTTCTCGTTCTCGTTCCTGCCTTCACCTACAGGCGTTTCTTATTCCCGATTTGTAGTCTGTCTCGGTCGAAGAGCTTACACGAGAAGCCGTGCGTTCTTTCATTATTGTCGAAGATTTCAATTCATGACTTTTTTCTCGTGTATTTTTTTTTCTTTTTTTTTGTCTTTTTTTGTTAAAGGAAGTTTTTTTTAATAATAATCGCGCGTAAAAGCTTCATATACAGAAAAACTTACAAACTAATATTATCATCGACGTTTCTCGATTAAAAGATCAGTTGAAATTATTGTCTCGACGTGTATAGAGATCTGAATTCTGCCAGCGAACACGACACATACAATTTTGTTAGCCTTTTTTTATGTCTTTTGCTCGCGAACCATCGTTGAGTCGAAAAACGTTACGTTTACACAATACAGAATGATATACACATTGTTATTATTATCATTTGGTTTACTTAAATGCACACATGATTATTCTTACTATCAAGGAGATATTGTCAATTCGGCGAAGATCTTCGCCCAACACGATTGTAGTAAGTCAAATCGATTTATTTATTTTTTTTTTAAACTTTAACATAGCTAAAATTACAAAACTATATGCTTTCATTCAATTCCATATTGTGAAGAAGGTTTGAAAGATTTTTCGATAAAATTATTGACTTTAAACGTGCAAAAGCACGTTGAACATATGTTAAAACCTATAAAGGTATTATAAGCCTTTTGTAATGTAACAAAGATTTTGTTCTCTCCTTTGCTGAAAATTTAAATATTTGAAGACCTTACTACTTAAATTTTAAAATATTGAGCATTTTCTTTAGTTTAATTTACTCTCCTAAATCTTACCTTTGATATGCAATACTATAAATAAACCAAAATCAACGAGAACACCCAATGATTCTAAGGTGTTCGTCAATAAAATTCTTGCCTTTACCGATAATCAATTCGTTTTCATTAGCGCCGAGAAAAAGATATTGGAAAGTCTAAAACGCGACATAATTAAAAGATCAGGTGTCGAGTCATAATGCATTTAGCAATGTAACGGTAAAAATAGAAGTAATTTTCCATTAAAAAATCAGCACAGTCTATAGATACCTTTTGTTTCTAGAGAACAAAGAAGACTTGATTAAAAAATTTGTCGATATTAATAATAGAATTGGAAAAAGTCTGAAGCACGTCAAGTGTCTGACGTACCTATATCAGCACACCTACGTCAGTTTGGACATACGTATACATCGTATAACAATATTTTAAATGTTTGACGCGGCAAAAATAAAAGAAAAAAACCGTTTCAAAGTGGGCTCGGTCGTATGGTCCCCGGAAAAATGAGTAAAAAACGTGGCGATTCAATATCCTCTTCTCGGTCGCGCTCGCTAATGAATGCGCAACACTACGCGCGTGCATGTATATATATACAGATATCCGCGCTCAACGTCGTCCCGGGAAGCTCACGCGGGGTGTATATAATCAATATAATAAATTCACAACAATACGCAAGTGTGCGATGATATACATCGTGTATATACGAGAAGATATGCGTCGCTGCTGTCTGATATGGGTATTATACGCGTTGGTTAGGGAGGAGGATTAAAGATAGTCAGGCCGCCAAGAAGAGAAACTCACGCTTACGGCTCTTCGCGTCCAAGATATACGCGAGGGCTGTAGTAGATATGGCGATGATAGTTTTCAGTCGGCGCAAAGAGGAAAGAGAAGCTGGAGACGTCGTCGTCGTCGTCGTCGTCTTCGTCGTCGTCGGACCGATTGAATGCGTCCGTCTGGGGGAAAATGATAGCAATCCTCGTCCTTCCTCCTCACTTGCTCTGCTCTGATCCTCTTCTTCCTCTCTTTCTTTCTCTATCTCTCATTCTCTTGTCTGCTCCCTCTCTAGCGTATCATGTACTCCCGGCCGCCGTAGTCCCCTCTCTGCGAAGGAGGAAGAGACACAGAGACGGAGAAATTAATCGGGGCGACGGGTTATTACGGGATAATGGGGATGGCTCTTCTTTCTCTCCCCCGATCTTTCCCGCTCGTTTGTCTAGGGCCTGATAATCTGCTGATTGAATGGCCGTCGTTACGCTCGTCTCTCTCTCTCGCGTTGTCTTTTTTTACGTTGCGGAACTGGGAGTAGGCGCGGAGGAGGATATATCGTCTTTTTTTCGAGAAAAGAGTTGGGCGAGGGCGGCTAACTAACTGTTGCGCTGAGACGGGTTGTTAGGCTCCGGAAAATCGATTTTTATTTAGAGGCTGCGCGCGGCTGATTTATTGGTTGTAAGTGGTATAAGCATTTTCCGACGTGGTTTGGAAGTTGATTGATGTTCTGTGTTTTTATCACATATTGTTACTCGAGTTTAAAAAAAAAAATAAGAAAACACGACTTAACAAGAGTGGGCCCTTGAAAGCGGAATTAATTATATGAATGAGACTAAATAGAGATAAAATTAAAAATTTATAAAGTATAGATTTCCGATTATGTTTGCAAAATTCAATCGAATTTTCTTTAAAATATCATGAAAAAAAGTTTCGATCGGAAATGAGTGAAATATTTAAAATGAAACATTTGTTGAGTCTTAAAATCCTATAGCATTATAAGAGAACGTATAAAGAAATGATATAGCTATAAAGCCGGTCTTCAATTGAATAGTGAAACCGGACTTCCACTAGCTTTCGTTAACAGAAATAGCCATGACAGAAACGAACGTAAGAACGCAGTGATCCGCCATCTAACGAGCCTCCCACGAGTAGAGGGGAAAGGTTATAGTGACGGAGGCACAATTAACTCACCGCTATTGCCTTGTCGGCCTCGTACGCGCTCCTGGCAAACTCGGCGTTCTTGTAGTCGAGACCGCCCTGGTAGGGGACGATGTAGTTGGCGCTGCGCCCGTCGTGCGGCTCACCCGACGATATCTCCTTGAGCACAGCAGCGCGAGCTGCCATCTCCTCCGCCCGGCGCTGTTCCTACGAGAAGCAACGACGCTTAGTCTGGTTTGTCCCTCGTCATACATTAATTCATTCTCAATTTTCCCCAGTCGATATGCAATAATAAATCAGATCTGGATAGCTTTTGAATTTAAGAAAGATATGTGAAAACCCTTTATTTTCGCAGCTAGCATTGGAAAATATTTTTAAATGCTGGACAAAAATCCAACGTAATAGTGAATGAGTGAAAGAAAATAATAGCAGATTTTAATCAGATGCTAATAATTAACGCTGTTGGCATTTTAGTATTATTAAATATCTTATAATATTTCGTCAATTTTCTTTGTAGTCATAGCAATTCTTTTTAGCCGGGAGTTATTCAAGCTAATTTCAACACTTTAGCAAGCATAAAATGTTAAATAGCCTTGGCAAAGTAAACGCAATTAAAAAGGCACCTTTTCAAAAGGCATTAAAAAGCACCGATTGATAATTAAATAGAAATTACAATGTCTGACCAATTATAGTTTTTACTACTTAGCATACGTTTTTTTATTCCTCGACCACATTCAATATATTAAAAATTTTTTTCTATTATAATTATTTGAAATTTTAAAATAAACTTTCTTAAGATGAAATGCAGATCACCGAGGCAATGTGAAATTGGTTATCTTTACTAGCGCTATAAACAACCTAGAAGATTCGAAGATACACCTTGAAAGTAAAAATTATTTTATGTTTGCACCTATAATTTTCACCTATACTATCATGTCATTTTTTAAAGTTTGAATTGTCATAAACTTTCAAAAAAATAATTAAAAGTACCTATCTACCTACTGGGGTGATATTGGGGTGTACATTGTTTAGTTTAGTATAGAAAATCAATTCTAGCAATTCTGTCAATTAATTGGATATTCGAAAGTTCATTAAAATCATTATAAATATTGATAAATGTTTGAATTCTCTATTATACAATGTAACATACTCTCTAAAGTTGAATAAGTGAAAAGTGGATAATCGTAGAATTAGTGGATAATCGTAGAATTAGTGGATAATCACTATTTGAAATAGTAAAAATTTCACTTTTTTAATTAGTAAAATTTCACTATTTCCAATAGCGAAATTTTAATATTTTAAATAGCGAATATCCACTAATTCTACGGTGGATCAATTTTCACTAAAAAAAAATTACGAACTATATAAACTATAATAGCTTTCTAATTTTCTTATTGAAATATCATATCAGTGAAATTAGACACAACACTCTTTCATATTCAAATCATACGACTTTTTTAGTTTAAACACCATTTTCCCGTCCACTTATTTTCACTGTATCAACTCTTTCTCTCTTTTAGTCAGCTGCAACCCACTCGTACACCCCATTCGAAAGTTTACCGGTCACCGATTATATTCATATATAGTACACCGATCAGCCCGATCCTGCCTATACGTGGATTCGCTTTAGCTGGAAACGTGACGGTAGAATGCGAGCGCCCACGGCGTATCGGCGATTGACGTCATAGCGCGCGGATCCGCGCAGCGCGCAGCTCTTGACCCCCTCGCGTTCCCTTTTTTAGGAAGAGAGAGAGAGAGAAGAGAGAGAGAAAGAGAGAGAGAGATCGAGAGAGAGAGAGAGAGAGAAGAGAGAGAGAGAGAGAGAGAGAGAGAGAGAGAGAGAGAGAGAGAGAGAGAGAGAGAAAGAGGTCTGATAGTGACGCGCGTCTCCCTATAATACGACGACGATGCGCACCGTAGATTTTTATTTGAGCGGGTATTTCAAGAGTGGACTTTCGTCTTTTCGCGGCCGGCGCGGAATTGGAATACTGGCATGCGATTGTATGTATGGATCTACAATATTCTAATGAAATGGTCTGACGGGTTCGGTGAAGATAAGGTGATCACGTCAAGTGATCTCCGAAGGTTTACACAAGAGATTCTTTTGTGAAAAGTACGCGAAAACATCTATTAAAACTGAAAAATTTTCTGTTTGTTTTAAATTAAACTTTTAAAATTTTATAAAGCTTGAAAAAATGCGATTATTGATACAACCGTGCACTTCCTATAAATTAACAATATCTCACGAAAACTCTCTTTATATTATCAATTAACAAATAATTTTAAATCGTTATTATGTAATTAAGGTTGTTCTGAACATTGTATAATATAAAACATAATTATATCTACCTTTTAATTATACCCATTGAGGCATTAATAAGTTAAAGTATCATTTTATTTAATTAATTAAAGTTTAATCCTTTTCCATTATTAATATAACAATATTATGGGAATAAATCCTTTTATTCTTCAAAGAAAGAAAAATGTTGTCTGCTATGATTTATTTAAAATCTTAACATAACGGCAAAAAGAATGTTCCAGATCTATTGTAAAAAAAGGAGCTCGGTTACATAGCTCTGACCTCGTATCCTTTATATTCCTCGGAGATTCTCAAAGGCAAATTTTTTCCGAACGAGAATGTCGCTTCGACGCGAAATATAATTCACGGGCTCTCTCAGACGACACGCTCGCGTCCCGTTGCTATATACATTGTCAACGCCGCGGAACAACGCAGCTGCCACCCACAATACCGCCCGCGGCACGCTATTATGTCCCGCGCTCCTCGCGGCGACGAAGTTCCTCTCCTCCCTCCCCATTTCTAATACTCCGGCACGTACACCGCCCGCCTGCGCTCCTATAAAAACGTCAAAAGTGAAAAAAGACGCGCCTTGGTACTTATATAGCGTCGTCCTCGTTCTCTGTATGAGCTTTTTCTTTCGCTCGTTGAATTGCAAATGGCCGCGCGTTAACTGGAAAGGCTAATAAATTGCCGCGCATAGGAGACAGGCGGAGCTTTGTCGTACAAACGACGCGCGATTAGTCGTGATTTCGCGAAAGAAAAAAACTGCTGATGACTATATGGTCATCAGTGTGGTAGGTGAGAGCTGCTCGTATTACATCGATGCCCGCGAAATCTTACCCAGATCTTGGCAAAATTTATTTACACAAGTTTTTTTAGCTAGTTTCAATCATTATTCTATGTACTAATTAAACAAAAATTTGGTATTCATATAATATGGTATGGCATTCAAATGGTATTCGTATAATAGTTTATTCGCGCAAAAGTAACATCAGTCAAACAATTCTACTGAATGTAATGAATTCATATTTGAGAATCTAGTTTTATCACATTTTTAAAATACTTTATTCAATAAAGTTTGTAACGCGACACTTTTTCTACCCCCCCTTAGTGTCGCGTACTAACTCGCCCGAAGGCTAAACTACTACAAAAAACTACTTTCGTCTCCTCCCCGACTACTAGTCTACCTCGCGCAACTACTTCCTTCTCGTCGTGCACGGCCGCGTGGCCGAATTTAT
>JAPYZP010002718.1:0-12835 GCA_030522985.1 Torymus sinensis
GCTGCGAATCGCCTTAATGAAAGCTAATCGGAAGCTTTAATTATGCTAATATGTTAAAGAAGGAGCTTCTTTGTCGACGCGTTATTTAATGAAATAGTACGTTGACGAGTCCGCCGCTCCTTCTCGCACATAAATTGAATGCTAAAGTCGAACAGCTGCTATGAAAGAAAAGAAGACTTAATAGATCTATTGATGGAAGTCGGTTTGAAAATGCTCTTGATATTCACTCGTTGGCTTGGTAAGTGAGTGGCGATTGTGGGGGCGAATTCAAGTTGGCAAGGTGGGGGAAAGGAGCGAGTCGGTAGATCCTTATCGCGCAATTAGATATATCCAAGAAGAAATGATTGTGATTGCGGATAAGTGGGGCAGTCTTCCCCCCCTATTCAAATGCTGTGTCGGGGCTGCAATAGCGCATGGCTGCCCCCTGCGTGCAGCAAATACAAGGGCTGGGGGAAAGGCTCGCGAGACTGAGGGACGCGGAGAATTTTACGCTAGAGTTACACGCGCACTCGCGCAGTTTCGTGCTTGCGCCTCGTATATTTCTGGATTCTTCCTTCTCTCCCTCTCTTGCTGCCAGGCACGAAACTTTATGAACGCGTTGCCGCGCACAGAGTTTTTCTTTTGCAGATACCTACCACCGCCAGCTCTACGGCTCTGTCTACGTAGACGCGCCGCCGATATTTTTCAGCCCGCCACTTCATCTTCCTTATTTTCCCGGCCTCCGCTTTTTTCATTTGTTTACACGCATGCATCTTTGTTTTTCTGCTCCCCTTGCCTCTTCCCTCTCGTTCGCATATCGCGCGCGTATATCATAGCATGTATTTCAGCCTTTTTCTCCAAAGCTCATCCGCCGCAGCTTCTCAACTATTTCTTGCCTTCCATGGCCCGGCTTGATCAAACTTTCTAAATCTACTTACAACACGGCTATTCACACCGCTGGGGAGAAGCGGTAAATACAGCCTCGGGAAATTCGCCCAAGTATACACGAAATTCCCAACGCAGTAAAATAACTTATTACACGCTGCGGGAAAGAAGTTAAGCCCGGCTTCACAACTTCATTGCTTTGAACAGTTTAAATTGAAAAAGATTGGAGAATAAAGTATTCGTCCTCGTCGTCGTCTCCTCGGCGAGCCGGCAAAACAAGCAGCGCAACGCGTATTTATGAAATTACGCTTTTCTCTCTTATAACGGAATGAGCAGACTTTATAATCTTCTCTGGCTCGTCGACCGCCAAATTAATTAATCTTGTGCGAAAATCTCGACGCTATACACCTATAGAGTCTTACATATTGTATTAGCAATTGTGTCGGTATACAATAGCAATACTCTGCACTTGGAATTCCGTCACGAAAGCTATTAATTTTAAATTTATTAATCGAGATAAAAGTTCATCAACACAATTATTATTTTAATAGCCTTTTCCCGTGCATAACAGTTTCCTTTAACATTAAATGTTGCCTAACACTTTCCCCGCAAGAGAATTTATTAAAATGGCCAATTCTAAGCTTGTGCATGACGGAAGCCGCAGCGTTAATTAAATTTCTGTCAAAGTCGCTGATTAATGCTTTGAAAAAGATTAACGATTATTATTTACACTGTTTATTAAAATGTGCTGCTCTGGCCCGCATCGTAAATAATGCGAGAGTGAATAAATTATCCGATAAATGCTTTATTTGCCGCGTAAATTTGTTTTTCCTCATCGAAGCTGTAAGCGTGAATGATTATCCCATGTGTGAAAAACGCCAGCGCTAATTCACGTCATTGGCCATGAAAAGAATGAAATATCGTCGCTGCTCTCGCCGCGCGTGTATATTGCGTTGCAGGCGAGAAACGACGCTGTTAAAACGGCGAGTACAAGCAGCGATCGCTTAGAGCCCGGCAATTGGAGGGGCGTCCTAATTATGCTCGGCCGGACTGGAGATTAATGAAGAATAAAAATTAAAGCGAGCAAATTCCAAGCGCGCACAAGTACTCGGCTCCTCGATATTATTATAGAAGAACATTTTCCGTCCCCCGTCCGACTTTTTCTCTCGTCTTATCTGCCGCTCGCACACATTTGCTCTCGCGAGCGCGGCACTTTGAAATGAGACGCGCAACGCGCTATATAGCTACCTAGCGATAATGAGACTTTTGCCTCGTTTAACGTGATGCCGCTACTCTGACTTTTCTCGCGCATACTTTGCGATTAAATTTCGTTTAGCACAATGAGTGTTAGTGTTATTATATGCGTACGTTCCTCCTCCGGATGGGCAAATTTTTTATTTTTATAAATATACCGTCTTACTCTTATTTTCCAATTAAATCCGGTTTAATGTTGTTTGTTCAATAGTCAAAAATGAGGAATTAATCATCAATGAATTAATTTGCTAGTTTAATTGCATTCCAAAGTAAAATAAATGTTCAACGGGAAATTAATCACCAACCTTAAAAGGTACAACCGTAAAACAATTTATAATTAACAAGGTTAATTAGCATTATCGACTGTGGTGCAGGCAAGAGCTCAGCTGATAGAAAGCAGGGTTTCGTTTTAATCTCTCTAATAATGAATTCACTGATTGTTCGCTCTTGAGAGTAGGAAATGCTTTTTTAACGATAAACAATTGATCGTGCACTGACTTATTTTTCTATATAAAGTTCATTTTACTAATATCAAGTTCATTTCGAAGGATCAAATAACTATTTCGTTAAACTCGAATATAAAGCAATAAAAATCGTTGAATTAAAAAATGAAGAAAAGTTTCATTAAAAGTTAACTTTTCGAAACTTTACAATATGCTACGCTATAAAATTGCGCGCATTCACTTCATATATATTTAATCCTAAGTCTTAAGTGTTCCTTTTAGACCCAATCTTCTCATCATGAATTTTTAAATTTCATTACCGCTGTGCCGGAAATGTGGTTATTTTACGGCAACGTAATTTTATAAGCATTTTGTTACTTAACATGATATCTAGATCATTGTTTTTCCAACTTTATCAATTGCTATATACGGTATTTGATAATACAATTGAAATCTTCTCAGTTTTGACAATTCTCATTATGAATTTAATTGCTTTTCACAAGTTCAATGAGCGTAAGTGAAATCCGTAGTTAAGATTTCGCTCGAAAGATAAAAAACGATGAAATACAAGCGACTCGAGATGACTAATGAATTTTATTTCGTAATAAGAGGAGGAAGAAGCAGGCGTGTGTGTATGCGTGGGGAAGGGGGGCACACGTATACCTACATCTGGCGAGGTGAACGAATATGTAGGGACGAGGGCGTAAAACGGGCAGGCCAGAAAAGAACCGGCTCGTCGTCGTCGTCGTCGTCGTGCGGGAAACGTAATTAAAATGGGGAGACATGAAAAAAGATTCTCTCTCCAGCCTTCGGACGTTAAGCTTCCGCAGGACATTCGCAGCTATGTATACGTTCGCTCTTCTAACTACCCTGCTCATCTTCATCCCGCTCCCTTCCACGAAAATTTATATAGCTATCTCCATTACTTTTCGCTCCCTTACTTTTCTCATCTAACCACCAACAGTTATTGCAGTTGTGATTTTCGCGTTTATAATGGGTGAAGATTTTTTTCTACCGTAATTCGCCATCCCCGCCTTCTCTCAAATCGCCCCATATGCAGACGAACAACCCAAAATAAAGGCGGCGGCATTTCATTGCGCTTCTTTCTATGCCTTTGCCCCTGCTTTTCTAGAAAATTCTAGATTCTAGCTATATTTTCCTCTTTTTACCTTTCTCTTTTTAGAATTTTATACTCTTATTTATTACACACATATACATATATAACACGTTGTTTTTATTTATTTTTTAATTACTTGTTACTCACCCATACAGCTATACAGCTCTGCGACTTTTTACAAAACTCCCTGAATGCTTTGGCCTCGAATTGTTTGATCCTAACACCCCTACCTTTAGGCATGCATGCCACGCACGCCACTTTAAACTCCGACTAGTCCCGCATTCGCCCCGGCGCTGTGTGCGTGCGTTCGTGCGTTCGTGCGCGTGCGCGTGGCTGCACGTACTAGGGAGAAACGCATACAGAGCACCTGCGATGGGGAGGATGCCTCTTTTCGAGGAGAAGCCGGCGCCTGGAGTTGTCTTTTTTTGAGAAAATGCACAAGTCATATATCACAAGTTCCACTCGACCTCTCCAGGAGAAGGGCACTGCCAATGAAGTGGGCTCAGAATCGCGGTATTTTCCGAATAGAGATGCAATACTGTTATTGTGCGAGTAAACATTTATTCTGCGCAAATGAAGAGAAAGTTGAAGTAAATAAGTAGAAAAATGGAGATTTCACGCGACATTCGGATATAGTAATAATTGTAAAAAATAGCCATGAATATTGTCCTTTTTACTTTTGGAAAGGATAATGGTGTCAGCCGGGACTCGAACTATTATTAGCGTTTGTAAAGAAATTTAAATGAAGAAAAGATTTTCTCTTTAAGACTAATCGAACAACTGGAATTACAGGAGCAATAAAAGGGTGAAAAGGGGCGTCGACATTGAGCGGGTTGCGCGCTCGACATTCCGAAATTCAGGCGGGCACAACTTTGTGTGCACATTATTATATGCATCCGTAGTTGGGGGCCGCATAGTTCTAGTTCTTGTGTAAATGGCCCGGTGCGGTCGCGTTATTTCCCCTCTCCCCATTCGCGCCGGACTCATTTGCGCGCGAGTCAGCTCTTTTACCGTGGCTGTTGCTGCGACGTGTGTGTCTTTTGAATTAGGCGACGCCACCGGCAGCAAAAGCAGCGGCACACAGAGTCACACAAACAGACGGCTCGAAAAGCGATGATTGCAGACGGGAAAATCATTTCTGGTTCATCGGATTCGCGTAATGCGGGCACTGGGCTGGCTCCCGCGTGTGGGAGTGCGCCTGCCTGCCTGTCTGCCTGTCTGCCTGTTTAAACAGGGCTGCAAGCGTCGCAGTTCTGCCAAGCGAGAGTTGCGGGGGAGCTGAAGTGGCCGAGTTCCTGATGCGCCCAATGAGCGCGCAACGCCGATTGTCCGATACATTAGCTTTTGTCAATTCCGGATCGAGGGATAAAATGAGCCCAATCATAATTCTCCGTATGATGCTGCATACATTCATCTTCTCAAATTAATATCGCTATATGCGCTTATAATGCTCAATTCACTCTGCTAAATAAGCCCCTACTCTGCTACTAGTCCACTATTAGTCCATGCCAACTTTATATATCGATCATCGTTATACCTTTGATTTGAAAGCAGACTTTTATCCAACGATTGGAGAGAGCCACTCGAAATAAGCAACTCTATATATAGTAGGAAAATAATTAACGATTGAATCGCATAGCACAAGTGTTTATAGATTCACCGTGAGCATGAACTATTATCGTTGGCAGGTAATCGAATGTTTTGTTGTCGGCAGTGTTGGCGATAAAGAAGGGTCGGGAGGGAAGAAGTAGGCGAGTTGCTGGAATTTACAAGCAATTGAGGTTAATCCTCGGGGCGAGCTTTTAAATCTGGAAAAAGCACGGGTCGCGTACACGTACACGTACATATCTGTAAATCCTCGGGCGGTGTCAGTACAAGTGCCTCGCGCGACTATCTCTTTGTATTTACGAGCACTAGCCGAGGATCACTCGAGACTCATTTAGTCCGCTAGCTCGTCATAAACCGCACGGCCGAGATTTTCCTCGCCACTCGAGCGCGTAACTTTCGCGGCGCTCGCGCGAGTGCTCCATAAAACGGGGAGGGAAAAAGGCGAAATAAAGGGAAACATGATTGGCGGTGCGCGCCGGGCGCGAGAGAATCCGTTAGCGGGGCTATTAGCCTCATTGAATTTGGCAAAACTGAAATTTTCCCCAAGTTCACTCGAGGACGGCTTCACGGCGCCGCGCCGATGGGCTTAATCTCGTTTCACGCGCTCGTAACTTTGGAGCTTTTGGCCACCGCTGGCAGCCTCGGTCCTCGTTTACCTCGAGCTCACCTATTTGCTGCAATAATAACCAACCCCCCTTTCATTCGCCTTTCCGCCCCCCGACTAGCGGCCACGTTGCAATTGCTTTAACGTGTCTTTTTTCTCGTGCCTCGCGCGAGCGTATCAAATGTCGCGCGGTATTTGCCCTCGCGCGCGAGCAGACGCCGGGCTTGCGGGGGGAAGATATACCAGCAAAAACGTCAGGCAGTCGTCACTTGGCAAAGTACACAGCGAGGCGAGAGGCGACGTGACAGCGCGGCAGATCCACCGCGAGAGAAGTACGTGTGTATAGGCAGGAGATCGTTCGATTTTCAGACTACGGCTCCCTTCCGTCGTGCGTATATGTACGCTCGTAAAAGGAGCCCGCCGACCTCGACTCCTCGCCCCCTAAGCCTCTATACTTTGACGGGGAATCTCGGGCTGTGCTGGGATGTATTTTGGCTGGCTTTCCACAAAATAGAAATCCCCTCAAGCTCGTTCAAATATTTTTTTTGCCACCTTCCTCAAAACAGATATAATACATATTAATGAAAGCCATATCGAAATAATTGTTTATAACGAGTTGTGGAAGAGTTTGATTTTGAATTTCGAATCGGAAAAATTGAATGGTAATCGACTGATCGGAATTTCCTTTTTCTAATGACTCCATCTCTTGCTCTCGTTGGCCTAATTAAGTTAGGAATCGGGGCTCGGAAGTTCGTTCCGCTTCCTCTCGATTTCGCGCGCTCTCCTCGCTGTTCGCGCAGCCGAGGCACTCTATCTCGCCTGGGCAAATATAGGAATTCGATTTTTGTAAGCTCGCGCCTGGCCTCGGGCCCCGTTAGCATTGAATTTGCGTTAAGCGCGAGCGCGCCCGTTTATACGAACAGGTATGGCTGAGAGTCGCGGACTCAATCTCGTAATACGTGGCCCCCTTGAATTCTAATGCTCCGTCAAGACCCGAAGAAGCCCGAGAGGAGAGGAGAGGAGAGGGGGAGGAAAGGAAGCCGTTTCATTTTAATCGAACGGCGCGACTGCATTTTCGCCCAGATCATTGCTGCCTTTTTCCTCTCCTCTTCCCCGATCATTGGAAAAAGCAGCTGCACTGCAGCAGCAGTCCAAGTGCTGTTGAGATTCGGAGGAAAATCTTTCTTTAGTAACAAGGGAGTAAGCTCGTTGGATTCGTTAAAGCGAAAGCCTCAACTGCGAGAGAATATCTCATGCTCGCCGAGGGTTCGTTAATAGCCGTATTAACCCTCGGCGCATACTTGCTGCCTCGCAGCCTTGATATTTATTCTCCAATTTGAAGCTCCGTCGGCCTTTCCGGCATCCCCGGCTCGCGGTATGAACGCTGTACTATGCTCCTCCCCACTTGGATCGACGGCCTTTCCGTTATATACGAGCGGAACGACGTCGAGGGAGAAGGAATGGCTACTCATTTTGTCAGGGCGAACGAAAGCGAAAGCTGGCACGTCCACTTACGGCTAGGCTCGTGTTCCACCCGCTGTACGTTATGTAGCATGCGAAAAATCTTGGCAATCTTTTGCGCAGATACGTGTCAAGTCGGATAGTTCATTAACAGCCTTTCTCCACTACTTGGAATTAAAATTTTTATTTCTTTTTATTATTATACTTATTATTTTTATAATAACTATTTAGAAATGAGGTGCGCGGTGCAAAGTCATTTTTCCGCCAATAATTTTCTTCTTATACACATAAAGTTAATTACCAGATTCCAAGAACTCTGCCAACGTTGAATGCTACAATAAAAGCGATTTTAAAGACTCAACCTCGTCAATAATCAACTAATAACTCGGGCTAATTCGGCCATTTTTCTACTTTTCGAAAGCTTAAATAACCAATGTCGCCAGCTTTCAAATATCAAAAATATACCTTATAAATTGATGTAATTTATTAATTTTATTAATATTTAGAGTTAATGAGTTTCCTTATACTATATTTTTTTCTTGGTAGTATATACTATTTTCACCCACAGTATTGTAGATCATCTGTAGGTATATGCAGATTGAAATAAATTATAAAATACAAATTCATACATTTACATGAGGCAATGAATAAATTTTTATTGAAGCATTATAAACAACGTTTTTTACGAAGGGAAGAAAAATATTTAACTTTTTGAACAAAGAACCGATATTACTATGTTTGAATTTTCGCTCGGCGGTGTGAGTCAGGCATGCAATGTTTAATCTGCTAGCAGAGAGGCGTCAATTTGGCCGGTGCTTGGTTTACGTATAACACGTGATCGCTCAGATAAATACAATGATTACTCCAATTTTTAGAATTAAGTTATGTTATATTAAAATGTTTAAAATGACCAATCAATGATTGTATGAATGTTTCAAATGAGATTACTGTATGTTATATTGTTAATGACTTTGAGCATTTGCTTACCGTCCAAAACTTTAATCTTTCATAAAGATTCTAAAAGGAATAAAAAACAAATTTTGCTCGAAAAGATAAATGGAAATAAAACTGAAATAGGTTAATTTTTCGTGTTAAATAGCGGGATTTAAAAAGAAAAACATCGATGCATCAGCCACGGTCATTTAACTTCTGAATGATTGAATCCTGTTTATTATTCGGTGGCATCAGCAGAAAGCAGCTCGGCCGGGCGCGCGATGTTGCCAGCTGATAATTAAATTTAACGAATATGTCTATATAGGTATATCCAAGCCTGATCGCACACCGGCGTGCCTTGCGCTTGGAGTTTTAAAATAAAAATCCAGCTCCTATGGCGCCCGCGTACAAAGGCATAGCTGCCAACGGCATTTCGGAAAAGGAGCGCGGGACCGGCTGCGCAGATACGTCAAAGGGTTGAGGCAACACCGCCACTGATTTGGCAGCTCCTCTGCGTGCTTATGATGCGGCCGGCCACCGGCGCCGTGCGGTGTCACTCGCAGCTGCGCAGCCCCCAGCGCAGCTCTCTACGTGCGCTAATGATTTCGCTATTCGAGTGCTTTTAGCGAAGCTATTTCCGCTCCCGAATTACCGAGCACTTACACTCGTGCGTGTCCGGCAGCGATACTCATCACTTTGAGTTATCGGGGAATAAACTTTTTCCACAAGCACTGCGCGTCGGCCGCACTCGGCTGTGAAATTTGATTTGAGCTGCAGCTAGTGAGATAAAGACCGCGGCGAAATTAATTAAAAGTGACGAAGGGAGGCGGAGGCGAGTGAGCATATTGGATTGCCGGCGCATGTAAATGACGGAGGGCAGTCCGTCGGGGATGTGTTGGAGTTTCGCATAAAAGTTGACAGGGCCAATAAAGCGCATTAATCCGCTTTTTGAGCGGCGGCCAATAGCTTGCAAATAACATCGGTAATTCGCGGGAGCGACGGAGGCTGAGGGAAGATCGGCCGGCCATTAATCACATCGAGCGCAGCAGGCACGCGTCAGAGGCCCGCGGCGCGTCTCTACGTACATGCGGGGGAGTGCAAAGCAGAGCTGCGTGCGGCCGATCGCGCGCGCCTGTGCCTATATATCGCCGCGCTGCCTGGCCTCGACGTCTGGCCTGCGCGAGCAGCCCAACATACACACGTCGAAGCGGTGCTGCCGAGGGAAAGCCGGCACGCGCGCCTAATGACGGCGTCAATCATTCGGGCTTGATTTGCCCCCTCTTACCTGCCGCGCCGCCTTGCCGCTGCCGGGCGGCGCCGCCTTTTTGCCGCGGACAATGTGCTGTATAACGCCGGCTGCTTCATTATTTACGACTCGACTATTCATGATGCCCACTTTTTGCGAGACGGCGCACTCCCCTAATTATACGCTTTTCGCCTTTTCCGCTCGCGCGAATATTGCCTACTTCGTCCCGTCTCATCTCCTTTAATATTAACGAAACAAGGACGCCGCTCCATCTTGTCCCTGCTCCCTTTTAATATTCTGGGCTGCCTACGCGGGAATTCATATTGCTGTTATTATTTCTCGGAACAAAGATTTATATATGTTACTCATATTAGTGCAGGCTATGTGGACACTTTTGGCGAATAACGTTAAGCCCTGCGTATAAATAAAATGAATGAATTTACAGCCGTACATTGTACGTTAGAGTCGCATTCATACGACTCTTTTTATAGAAAAATCCGCATTCACATTTTAACGCAAGGCTGATTGTATATAAAAAAATGTCTGAACAAAATTATTTTCATAACTTACTCGTGAATACAGCAAAGACATTTATATTTTCTCTACAAACTCAAATATAATATAAAACGTAAAGTTACAACATAATTTAATGAACGCGTCAGCAGAAAAGAAGTTATATGGTTAAGTATAGGTTTCTCAAATGATAGTTCAGGCACAATATAAAGCCAGCTCTAATAATTCAGTCAACTATACAGGTAGATAAGGCAAATGAATGGCGAGGCAGAAGTGTTGATGCAAGGGGGCTGGTAAGGCAAGACGCTTCCATAATCGATATACACTTAATTGAAGAATGATCGGAGTGGGGGCGGGGGTAATTGTTAAAATTTGGCGGAAGAAGGTGGGCTGCGCGGGAAAACGAGGTGGCGGGCGGCGCTCCCGGCGGCGGAGCCGTGTGTTTACGTTAATGAAATTTTTAGTCCCGGTCCCGCTCCAGTTTGGCCGAGCCGTGCGCGTGCTCGCGAAATTCGCTCTCCTTCGGCTCGAGTGCGGAAAGCCACGCAATCGAGGCGCGCGCGCAACACCGGGAGCCCGGCCGCCAGTCAAGGAGTGACCTGGATCGGGCCGCAAGGGCGTTGATCTCGACTACTTGCGCGCAGACGCGTTTGCGCGCCTTTTAACTGCGCTGCGCCCGTCCCCGCTCGTGCTGTCACCCCTGCCACTGCTCACAATCTTTTGCTAAATGTGCGCCTGTACGCACACCACACCAGCACGCATCTTCATTTCATTTACGCGCTAGGCTTGCAGCACCTTTACATTCTCTTTAATTGTGCTTCACGCAATTCCTCTCCTCTAATAAATCAACATCATTTTTTCACAATAGGATGCCGAGGATCAATCATGTCACTAAATCATTTAGTTAATCGAACAAATATACGACCAATTGAAAATGGAAATACAACATTAAAAAAATATGAAAATAGATACAATGCGATGCAAGCCAAGTGTTATATTCCGAGAAATTGAAATATATATTGCAGCTGACAATAGCTAATGAATGATGCAGTATAGTCTTCATCATAATTTAATTTTAGGATATCAGAAATTCTCGACATTTTAATCATTGCCATGCCGGCACAGAAATAAATATTATATGTAGCCTAGATTATTCTATATCGAGAAATCAAGCCCCTTTCATGGCATATTTTATCGGAACTTATTATTTTATTCGCACATTTCATCTAACTTATAAAGATTAAATAAAGAAGACGTGAAAACTATAAAAAAGAAACATAGTGATAGGTAGGGGAGACACCGGGCAAGTTCACATATATGGAGCAAATGCTAATAAGTCATGACTAAAGTAACAGAGGTCAAGGCTGTTGATGTCAGTAACGTGAAATAGAATCAGTTGTATTTCTTTTAATTTTCAGTCGCAAAGAATCATGTACCGTGGAAAGTCCGGAGTTTGAAAATTTTCTTATATATCGGAGCAAATTTTTCATTTTATGAAATATTCGATAATTCTTTAAAAAAATTATGATTACCTGTTTTCAGTTAATGTAGATTATACTAATTGCTTTTTTATAATTTTACGACTTTTTATTTTTTTATGTTTCAATTTTTAATATTATTAGCCTAATTTTTAATTAAAATGTACCCTTGAGGCATGTTAGATAACTTGTTTAGAACGAGCTCACCATTCAAATATTAATCACTTCACTACTAGGTAAAAATGGTTTGATATAATGAAGAATAACATAGAAAATTTAATATAGCCTTATAGAAACCGTACTAATGAAAGTTAAATCATTTATAGTTGTTAACTGCATGATTATAGCTTATTTTGTGGTCAAATTTTTATATCGTATGTTCAATTTCATGTTTTAGAATTTAATTGTTTTATTGAATATTTTTTCCAAGCTCATCCTACAAGTTTCAAAAAGTTTTGTTGATTAAATTTATATTTTTTTGTAAAAAAAAAATGTAAAAAGTTGGCCAACCAGCCCCGGTTTTCCCTACTGTATTAATAAAAGCAATATTATTTTTATAGATTTTATTACTTGTAGATGGTACTGATCGCAGCATCGTTGGATTATAATGAGAATATATTGAATTATTTATCCAGCTGTCAATACCACGAAAATTATGAAATCCTTAAAAAAATCTATCATTTCTGTGTCCCCGAAACGATGAAAATATATAGAATAATTGTAATAAAATAATACTAAGATATTTGGCATGATGAAAAAAGTTTATAAAATAAAATTTGGCATGTTTCCAGCGTAAATATTGCTCATTGACGGTAGGTTATTTAAACTCTCTACCGAAATTTTTATATTTGATTCGATTTTAACGTGGGAGTGCCATTGTTTTCCTTGTGCGATTTCAGGTAGGGCTTATGGAACAATAATTCAGAAATGCTCTTGTAGCACAGCTTTTTTAAATAAAATTTATTTTAAAAAAATGCTTTAAAATGTCACGATTTCAATGTTTTGAAAACAAAAAACTTTTGTTGTTTGCAATACTACTATTTATACAACCAATTGTATAAATGTAAAAAATATATAAATCGTTTTTAAAATGAAACAAACAAATATGTTTCAAGAAGATTTTAAAACACTTTTTCAATACAGTAAATATTACGATCATAATAAAAAAAAACCATCATCTTTAAGTCAAATGGTTATTAATGTTTGTTTTTACCTTATCGATAAAAATTAATTTTTAAAAAGTTAATTAGCTACATCTACGTAAAAGTTTCAAACTATGTTCCTTTTAAAAATAATACAGTTAGTATATCAGTG
>JAPYZP010002719.1:0-19038 GCA_030522985.1 Torymus sinensis
TATTATTGGCGATTACGATTGAAATAAAAGTTTTAAAAGCCAATCTTGTTTAAATTTTTTTAATGATTGTAAAAGGCGTAACAATAGTATATTACACAATAAGGGAGGTAAAGAGTTACGATTTTTCACCATACCCGGGCCGAAAATACCACATTCGCGTTTCGGAGCCGGGAAAGTTTGATTTTTTATTTATTATTATAAAGCGATATTAACAAATTTCATAATTTAAGTAATACCTACAATGTGAACAGTATCAATAAATTTATTTTTCCTTTTTTGTTTTTGAAAAACGTGTCAGTCTAATGTTTTGCCGAAGAAAATTATTTAATGACAGTATTCAAGTATATTACGAAAATATTTTGAAATAAATTTTTGGACATCTTTAGAGTATCTTATTTACATTTTTACCGTTTTAAATAAAAAAATGAATGCACCCGTGAGCGAAGAGTTTGATGAATCGAAACCCGCAAAAGAAATTAACGAAACAGTTAATGCTGAAACACAAGTCGAGAGAAAAACCACTTTCCAAAAAACTAGAGGAAATCGTGGGGTTTATGCACACTGTTAATCAACGATTAGAAGATCTATCGTTAACAAGAAGAACTCAAATTTCGCAAAAGCAGTGGACTACTCTAGAGGAGTTTAAAGCATCGCCGAAAACTGCGGTTAAACCAGCAAAGTTTTGGCAAAAGTCTCTCTTTGCAAGGACTTACTTCGTAGATAAAGATCTGGATGACTCGTTCCAAAATGTTGTAAAATATAGTTCACTATTTTACAACCACTTGAATAATTTCAATGGTAAGTTACAGAATGTTATTTTTAATTTAAAGAAATGGATCTTAAAAATTAAAGGAACACTTATTGTTTATTGTTAAATAAAAAAACTTTTAATGCGAAACCATATTAGCCAAAATCCAATGTCGCGGTGACGGAGCTGTGGAAGAAGTTGTGGATAACGCGGCCGATCAACAACGTAGCACTGCTCCTCCCGAACCACAAAGTACAGCGTCGCCTCAACAGCCTGTAACCTCGGAGTCGCTAGTAAAGACGTCAAAGTCGAAAACTACAAAGTCAGCAGTTACGAGTGTCGACGAGGCTAATTACAGATCAGACGAAATGAAAGACGTCAGGAAGTCTTTCGTCGATTTAATCCGAGCGAAAATTGACTTTGACTCGCAGTTTCTCAACTTCAACACGGTTCTGAGCAAAAATTGCTATTCTGATGACTTTCACTGTCTGTACGAGATATGTACTAACTCGAATATTGTATTGGGTCAGGTACTTATGCAAAGCTTCTTGATACAAGTAATAAGTAGTTGCGTTTGTTCATTGCTTTTTCTTAAAAGTTGATTTTATGCAGAAGTCATTTATAATATTTATCAGACTTTGCATGTTAAAATTCAATTAACGTAAAACTGTAAGCTTCATCAAAACTCCGGACGCGAATAATCCCGATACTTATCATTTAACATACATTCTTATTACAAGTAAATGTAGCACGGCTGATTTTAATTTTTATAGACTTCGTTATCCATTGATAAACGGGAATCGGTTGGCTCTGATAACAAAAGACTCAGACGTAAGCGCCTGTCCGGCAGTGTCGTGGAAAAGTCCCAGAAAAAGAAGTTGAGAAGTTCGACGCGCGCAGCGCCGGAAGAGGATTCGGCAGAGATCCAAGTAATTCGCAGCTTCAGACGCAGGGAGACCGCGTGACGGACTGTCGAGCAGCTTTTCAATTCTCGAGTCACATGTGATTCACACACAAAAAAGAAAACACCATTTTTGCTTTTTTATAATATAACTCTAGTCTTTATTACACGTACAATTTGTTTGCATGTCCAAATCGCCGTGGATGTTTCATCGCTCATTATAATTCCTTCACCTCGCCTTGCACTATTTTTCAATAATAAATAAAGAGAAACAAAAAATCACGTACATGAGCATCGTCGTTGTCATTAGTAAAATCTTTTTTTATCTGTTTTACTTAAATACTAAGAAACATCGTCCATCTCACGAACGACATAAATAACTCATTTTGAGGAAGTATCATGACATTGCTACTTTCTAATTCATATAAAATAAGCCGATATCAATTTCGTTCCGAATTCTACTTAATGTATTTTGCCTTTACATTTGAGTTTTTTTTTTTCTTTCCAAATGTTTTTTTTTTGTTTTTATACATTAAATGCGAAATTTATTATTATATACAGATACAACGAAGGATTGTCAAAATATCAAATACACGCATTCTATATCCATTCAAGCTTTTACGCGAGAATAAAGTAAGATTTACAAAAGTACTTCGTCAATATACGTATTCTATAATATTTTCGTTGAATCCAATATAAATATGTATAAAAAAGATGAAATATGAAATGATGAAAATCAATATAAATTCGCTATAATAAGTAGAATGAAATTTTTCCTACTTATACATGATGATGTCGAGATACCTTCTTAAAAAAATAAAAGATTTGAAAAATATGAAAATAAAAGCTAAAAATAAGCCGCTTTATCAAAGACAATTTTGTTTTCGTACAATGGACACAGCTCAACGGTAATTTCGATACATGATAAATTATACATGTAGAAAATCTTTTATCATTCTATCGAATTATAATCGCTTTTTTATGCTGTCATTAAATCAATTTATCAAAAGTGATCGAATCGCAAGTGATACGTTTGCGAAATTATCCAACAAAATTTAATATAATTAAAGAAATTATCGTCATTTCCATAATCGTCAATTCATTGATCCATTTTTATCCTCTCGTACGCATTCATTCATTTTACTTCCTCGCTTACGACAAATCGTATATTATCTATACAGATGATTTATTTTTATCTATTAAAGTTGATTTACGCTTTTAATGTGTATAATTTAAAACATCAATATAGCAATATATTTCTCAATTAATGTTTAAATGTTACGCATTAAACGTGTTTGGAAGCAATGAGTAACAAATCAGAATAAAATTTGTAATATACTAGGTAATTTAACTCAAATTCTATATGTAAAACTTTATATTAAAAATGTCTTTTTAATTTTCTGCAATAATTATGAGGTCTTTTATCTCAATTTTAACAGATTAGGAGAAATAACATTTCTACTGATTTGATTGAAATGTTCATTTCAATTATTTAAAAATCTCAAATATATATTTTAATAAAATCTACAAATTTGAAACTTTCAAATATTTTATCTGTTAAAATCAAGAATTTTACACTCACAAAAGCAATGAACTTTTACACATTTCACTTGACTAGTACGAGGTAATATTTTCTTTTTCACTTCTTAATCACAAATCCGGAAATTGTAAAAATTCTAATAATCACTATTCATAAAAAAGTACTATATATAAGTCTTAGCACAAAAATTAAGAATTACGCTGATACTACTATGCAAGTCAGTGTAACGCATTTTAGTAATTTATAATTTCAGACAATTTCGTACAGTTGATTACCGGATCTAAAATGCTCGAAAAAGTGAATAAAGATATTATAATTGAATTCCTAATGCTGCTAAAATCTGAATTCAGACAATTAAGCGCATTAGCTTTTCTATCACTTACCAATGTTTGAGGCACTAGTCCGCTCATTAAGAACGGACACGCACATTATAATAAAATAACGTAAAAATATTACAAGAATCATCACGAGTTCAGCGCGCGAGAATCTAGTCGAGGAATGGATCACGGAGCTGTCATGAAGACGAACGTCGTGAATTCCTTTTTCACCTAAACTCATATATCTGTATACTATGTTCTGGCACATGCCTCAAATTCAACGACTGGTACCTACAAAAAAATTTATTTTTTAAAACTTGAAAAAAGTAAGTTTTCATGCAATGATATAGAGAACTTGTATGCATGGTGATTGATAAGACAAATAGGTTTTGAAGATAGAATAACTTCTCTTGCAATAATTCTTACCATTCAGAGCTACGGTGATAGTAATAGCCTTCAATGGAAGCAGCTGATTTTTGGAAACAAATGTAATAAAAGCCTGCAAAAGAGGCACCATTGATATCTTTGATCGTATGATCAGGCACTAAAAAATGTTCTTTCCATCTCATGAAAACATAATCTGTTCCCTTCAGCGCTTCATAATCAAATGTATCAGAATTAAATGTCTTCACATATTGACAAAATGATTCAAATTTACTCTGTAAGAAATTGACATATTAGTAAATTATTAAACATTTGATAATGCACACACTGAAGATATATACAAACCCAATGTTTTTTATCAACATCCTCATCTGCATCCCACTTGCGTGTCAGAAATGGATACTTTTTGGAAATGATTTCACCATCAAAGAAAGTAGTCAACGTTGGGAATTCCTCAGTAAGTCCCTTGATTTTGAGATAACCACACAAGTAGCTGTTCTCCTCATCCACGTGCTAAAATCGGCCAAACGAGCAAAAGAAAAGCCAGTGTCAGTTACATAAAATTAAAATTTCGCCATTTAAAATATGGAGCATTCTAACCAACAAATTGATGAGAGGATAGAATGAGACAATACAAAGCAATTGAGCGTGTTTGACTGACCTGCAGTACGACCTCAACGTCGTAGCTGTTTCCCTTAGACTTCTGGGAGCCCTGGAAGCGCGAGCCGTTGTAAAGAAGGGACTTGGTTACGCCCGGCTGCTTAGAGTTGGCCGGCGGCGGCGGTACCACGTCCACTTTGACCGGCATTATCAGGCGGTGCTGTTGATACTGTTGCTGCTGTGCTACCTCCTCCCTTGTGTATCCCGGATCTCTAGCTCCTGTGACTTCTACAGTCGGCCTGGTCGCTTCAACCGCTGCTGGTCCAGCTGCAGCCTCAACGGTGACGGCGGCGGCAGCCTCTCCCTGTAGTGGCGGGGGGAGCCGCCGGACATCACACGGGAGCGCCTGGCTCGGGAAAATAGCGGGCGCTCTCTCGACGTTTGCTCGTCGTTCACCAGCAGGCTGATCCCGACGTTCCTCTTACGTTTCCGCCTCTCCCCCTCTACCTCTAGCGCTCCCACCTATAAGCAGGACCTAACCCAAAGAGCCGAGGGCTCTGGCCTGGCGCGCTCCGTTCTCTCTATGCTCCGATCGCCTACCCGTCTGCCTGCTGCTCCGATATGATCTGATCGCAGACTGTCTCACTCGACGAGTGCGTGCGAGAGAGGCAGCAGCAGCGGCGGCGTCATTCGCCGCGACGACGACCGACGACGACGAGGAAATGCGCGTGCGGTCGGTCGACCTTTCGAGATTTCCCTGTGTGTGTGTATGCGAGTGTGTGTGTGTGTATATTGCTACGCGCGCGCTGAGATTCGCGAGAAGGGTAGGAGAGAGAGGGAACGAGTTAGCCAACTGGCGCGCGGAATTGTGGTACCACTGCCAGATCAGCACCACAGTACCATCAACACACAATCTCCTCCACGGTGCGCGGAGCGTGTTTCGTGCGCCAGCACTAGGCGCACACTAAGTAACTAGTAGCCCACCACCACCACCGCCATTAAAGGCGCGCGTGTCCCAAACTCCCAACTGCCGCACGCTCGGCTCGCTCTGCCCCACCAGCTTTCTTATCTTTCTCTCTCTCTTTCTCTCTCTTCCTATCTTTGTTTCTCCTTCGCTGAGACCAGCCGCGCGCGCAATCACGGCTATACTCGCGTGCTACTTGCGCTGCCACCGACTGCGCCAGCTGCAAACCCACGTTCCCTAGCTGACATCTTCGCCTTCAGAGCGAAGACTTCAGCCTGCTTCGACCTCCAGGGGGGATTAAAGAGCCGTTGCTCCGAATTGCACTGAGCTCCAAAAAAAGCGCCTATAGCGTGGAATTTAAACGCGGATAGAGATATATAGGTGTGAATTCCCAACGGTCACGTGAGAGGGCAAAAAGTGCAGCTAAGCGGCGCGCGCAATATCGCCGTAATGTAGGCCGTCTTTGTTGCTCCTGCTTCGTGTACCTATATATAGGAAATGTGTTGTGTGTCTGCTGCTGGTGCGCTGGTGGCATGAAAATCGAGTCGGAGCTGCGACGCTGCTGCTTGCAATAGCGCGCCAGCGCGTGTCTTTGACACTCTCTGCCTGCGCGGAGTTCCTTGCATATAACTTACTAGTATATATATAATATCGCGTGTGTGTGTGCGCGCGTATGTGTGTGTGTGGAGAACAGAGAGCGTATATATACCTATACGGAGCGCGCTGTACCTTTGCTGCTGCTGCGGGGCCGCTGGGGGCAGCAGAGCAGAGCGAGAGAGAGAGCAGAGAGCAGTGGCATATACGGGGGATAAAGAAAGAGAGCAAGTGCCGTAGCACACGCGCAGGGGGCAAACATGGCGGAGTTCTGTGATACGAATTCCCATCAAGTGTTGAAGAACAGTCATCTACCGCAGCGATGTAACAACCAATGGGTGAGGCTCAACGTCGGTGGCACCTACTTCCTCACGGCCAAGACGACCCTCACGAGGGATCCCAACTCCTTTCTCTGCCGACTCTGCCAGGAGGACTCGGACCTCATATCCGACAGGGTTAGTCGTTCAAGCTCTATCTGTCTCTATCGCCAATATTAGGAAGAATTTTCCTCGTGTAATTCCGAGTATAGGTACACGCGAGCTTGGCTGCGTTCCGAGAGCTTCGATCGTGCGCTTCGGTGCATGTGTCCATGTGTGCGCGCGCGTCCCCGAGCTCGTCCATGTGTACATCTCTCCCTCTCTGTTATGTGTACTTTGCCGATGTATACAAGCTCGTGCACTGAACTGTATGTCTATAACCTCTGTCCTATTTTTTCCCTCTTGATTCTAGGACGAAACTGGAGCATACCTTATTGACAGAGACCCGACGTACTTCAGTCCCATTCTCAACTACCTCCGTCACGGGAAACTCGTCATCAACAAGGACCTCGCCGAGGAAGGCGTCCTCGAGGAGGCCGAGTTTTACAACATCACCGAACTCATCAGACTAATAAAGGAGAAAATTATTCTCAGAGACACTAGACCCATGCGGGACTCCAAAAAGCATGTCTACAGAGTCATTCAATGTCACGAGGATGAGCTCACGCAGATGGTCTCCACAATGTCTGATGGCTGGAAATTTGAGCAGGTACTTACTGAAGAAAGATTTCTTATAATGCATAGTAAAGAGATGCTGATAGCTATAGTAAAGAAAGATTTTTCAAGGAATTTAATCAATTATAACAGAGTTTGTAATACTTTAAAATTTTTTCAAACAACTCGGATGATTACATTTTTTAGCTTTATAAACTAGTATTGATAAAATTTATTAATTTTTGTAATACTTTTTATTTTCAATAATGATAATAATGAATACCTGCATTATTCGCTTCATATAAATGGATATTTCAAAATTAAAAATTTTACAAAAGTTACTCATTTAATTGTTATTGTTAATCTTTTTAAGAATCCTAACCATTATTTATTTTAATTTCAGTTGATTAACATTGGCTCTCAATATAACTATGGAAATGACAACCATGCTGAATTTTTATGTGTGGTCAGTCGAGAATATGGTCCTACGCAACTAACCAGTAAAGAACAGGAGGCAACAGATCGCGTCAAGGTACCACAACTACCCCGCTCAAACTTTGCGCATACAAATTCCAGCCAGAATCATCCAACTAGTCGCGACTAAAATTTCCTTGTGTTTTATTTCATTTTTATGAAGATATTGTATGAAGTTGTTGTACTGTTATAAACTAAAACAGTAAGATGCTTAGGAATTGGATAATTTTATTAAGTCTGTTTTTGCATCTTTACTCAATTGATATATTCAAATGTAGAATACTAAAATATTTGTGCCTTATGCAATAAAATATGAAAACAGACTTAATAAATGTAGCTGGCCTATAGTAGGTCTGTCTTAAAAGGAGCGTTTGTTAGCTGCTAATATTTTGGTTTCTGATAAAAGTATTAACACAGTACGTGTGACTAATAGAACGCACTTAATTTTCATTATACAATGATATCATTCCAAGCATTTTTATTTTTGCACACGTATTTGTATTTCACGCGGAACACGTGCAAACACATGTACCAAGTACATATAGGAACAATATGTACGTTTAAATGTTGAAATATTTTTATCACAAGACACGCACTTATATATATTTATACCATCAGCCATATCGATACTACTATATTAAGGGTTCCATATTTTCTGCATGAGCATGTTTTTTTTTACAATGGTACTTTGTAAAAGTTTTTCTTTATTCTACGTTTAACCCGCGCAGGAGTTCCGGATTATTGTAACGCAAGCATGCATCAGAGAGAAAATTTTTTAATGGAATAAAGATCTGTTCCTCTCATCGGTTTAGTGATTTCTTTTTGTTCTGCGTTCCGCATGACACTTTACAGTGCATGCAGGCCAGTGTGTAGCGCAAACCACATTTTCTGTGTGTCGAGACTCGAACGCCCGAACTGTGGCTGTGGTATTCTGAAAAAAAGCTGAGAAGCTGCTTAACGGATGGAAACGATGATGGGGTGATGTGTGAGCGCGGGCTATATAATTCAACGTAAGTACCAGGTCCTTGCTGCTGCTGCTGCTGCTGCTTTTCCGGTGATTGGACATTAAAAGAGGCGCGGGGCGCTACATTAACATTGATTTTATTATTGCGTACGTTTAACGGCCATTTAATCAGTGGGATTGCGAGTTTTTTTACGCTTCTTAGCTTGTTGTGTGCACATTTATCGTAGCTCGTTCCATTTGAGTTTCATTTTTTAATTTAATAGTACTTTTGCTGATACATATATTATACATATTTAGTTGGAGAAGATGTTTTTTTTCAGCTGTAATCATGTTTATGCTCTTTTATTAGAATCTTTTTTCGTATTTCGCTTGAATCACTCATATACGCTATTTTCTGGAAGTAATTTGTCTGTACTGATGAACCTTCAGATTAGAGATTACAATTGACAAACGATGAATTGTATAAACTGTAAGAAATGACAAAGTTCAAAGATTCTCATTGAAGATCTGATCTGATACATTGGTACCGATAGAAGACGAGGAAATTCGTATTGAAGGAGACGGTTAAACAGCCATATACGAGCTTACGCTCTATGTTACATTAGCAATAAACAGAAACATGGACTCGCGAGAGGATTAACTCATATTAAAGTATGGCTTGGATGTTATTGTTCTATTCTAGGTCCTCCAACAAAAGGGATCGCGCATGTAATATTCGAGTCCCATCCAAGTCCCTATCTTCGGCTGTCTGTCGAGATTGTGGCCGCTACTGAAATACCTCGTGAGAAAGTCAAGGATCAACGTGTCCTGGCCGAGGACGACGCCGACGTCGTCACCTACATGGGTGGCGGGACACAATGAATGAACAGCCTCGGTCGCGCGAGAGTCGCATTCCACGATGGCGCACACCCATCCACCCACCCACCCACACTTACCTAAAACACGCATACCACACCGATACACACACGCGTACACACAGGCGGAGCAATGCTGACGCCGCGGTTGCTCATTTTTGCTCTTCGCACGCGCGACGATCAAGATAGAAGACTGGATCAGCAGAATAATCAAAGCTATATAACGATACCGTATATAACAATAGAAACAGTCAAATATACACGTCATTACGGAAGACAGCGGACGCATTAATTCGCGGACAGATTGATTTTTCTCTCTCCCCTAGTTCGGATTTTCGGAGCCGGGTGATGTGATCATCACGGATCGTCGGTGTTACATTTTGTGCATCGCGTCACGAGATCTGTTGACGTTAGACTTTGTTGGATGAAGAGGGTGCTGGGCCGACAGAACAACACCAAGTGAACGACGTGATTGTGAACGAAAACGATTAGAGCGAGCTTTCGACACACGGCACCTTACTTCGAACTTTTCTTTTTTTCCTATATTTTTTATTAAGTATGTACACTATACGTGAAACGGACACACGGTGATGATGCAAGATGTAACAAGGGACAGGAGACGAGGGAGGAGAGAAATAGCACAATAATATAATAAATACCCAGATATAATAATGCTCGTAACGACCAAATGCATCCCGTTTTTTTCGGGCAAGAACATCTCTCTTTGTACGCTTGAGATTAAGAAAATATTTGGAAAAATCATTTAAAGCGCGACCGGACACGCGTCGCTCTTCTTATATATCAATTTTATTAGCGAAAAGAGGCTCATACGCCTGTTTTTTCAGGACCGGGGCGAGGGATTATAATGATTTACACGTTTTTTACAAAAAAAAAAGGAAATGAGGATAATGAAAAAAAAAAAGAAAATTCTAATATATATATAAATAAGTAGTCAATTCCTTTTGGAACACAATCTTATCTCTCCTCTCCGACGTACTTGCATGTAAACGTATTGTAATTACTTATACCTCTGCACTGCCGCCGTTAAAAACATAATATATAAACGTGAACTTACAATACGATTTTCTATATCGTCCGATTATTAAAAAAAAATGCAAGAATGCATTTTAAACGTATAACGGTAACGTTTGACGCATCGTTCGACGCAAGCGTTTGACAAAAGAGCAAATTCGCGTGACTAGCCGAGTACAGAGAGTTATAGTGTAAAAACACGTAGCCGGTGGTAAAATTCATTATTCATTGTTACTTTGAAACGATGCGAGAATAAAGAAAAGCCTTTCGAGAGTCGTAGTTGTAAATGTATCGATGAATTAAATGAAAATAAATACTATGTATTTTGGTTTATTTTTTAGCGAGGAAAGATCGCGCGTTCCACCGATAATGAAATAAACCCCTTGATTGTTACCGATATGTAGGTATTTAGAAGAGTGGAGTGCAATATTAAACGTTAATCTTATGTACCTATGCATATACATATATGTAGATATATGTATGTACCGTATACAGAAGACGTTGTGTGTATACATTTATAGTTTTGATTTGGCGGAGTCAAAGAGCGGATCAGTCGACGCAAAATGTTTTGTACGTTACAAAAGTAATAGGAACAGCGAGATAAAAGCCGTGCCACACCATCAACAACTTTGGCGTACAAGCTTACGTTTTTTCAGACATCCGTTTTATGCTGCATTGAATTATGCATATATACATAATAGTAAATAACAAAGTACAGATTACACTTTTCAAAACTTATGCAGTATACAATTTATGCTTAAACATAGTGTACTGACATCTCACTCTGGTCATTATATAAGTGGTATTTGAATTTTGTGATAAAAAAAGGGTTTCTGTATTCTCTTTACGCTTATTGCCGTTGTATTTGGATACGAGGCAGTACATACATGCCGATGAACACGTTGAAAGCACTAACTGAATTCGTGTAAAAAGAATACAGTTTATAATAATAGTAGATAATAGGCAATCACGATGCAGTTTTAAATAAGTGTAGTAAAATGCGCTCTGGACAATATGTATTTGTAATAGCTGCGTCGCTCAATAAAAACGATTAGGCATTAAAAAAAAAAGAAAAAAAAAAACAAAGGAGTCAGCGATATCCTTCTTACCAGTCGAGAGCTTGAAAGCATCTCGACGGTAATATTCGTTAATTAAGGATTTCGCGAGTGATTCGAACTCGACCAATATTTTGTACTATAATTAAAAAAAAAATAAAATGAATAACAAGCGAATCGTTAGCGGCGAGCGGATTGTACATAGTAAATCGATAAAATTAAATGATGCCAGCTGATTATGAGGATAAATGACAGAAAGCAAGAAAAATTATAGTAATGATTGTAAGGATATTATGTGAACTACTATAAATTTTATGAATAAAATTATCTTGAATTAATAGGCACGCGTTAAAAAGCTCGATTGCAAAGAGACACGTGACGCCAGACGCGTCGTTAATAGAATTATGCATCGTTTGTATCGGTTGTAAATTGTCCTACAAAATAAAAAGACCCTATTGCGTACAAATTAAGCTTTATTTGAGTATATTATAATTTTAAAACATTCAGAAAATCTTTTTTTTTAACCCTGAATAACAATACAAAATCATTCTATAAATAAATCTTATAATTTATGTATAAACCTCTTTATCATGGCATACTGGCTATTGTTTTCAAAGGATGGTCCAGATATTTTGCTAATGCTTGTGCTTTCTCACGTAACAGTCCAAAGCCAACATTTTCTCGAGCATACAAGCACAATAGTAAATTAGCTACTTCGGTAATGACTACTTTTCCTTCCTGGAATAAAAGTATTGGATAAATATAAATAAAATACAATTTGTATATACTATTATGCATTTAAAATACAAAAAATAATTAAAGAACAATTACAGTGACTAAAAGGAAGTTTCTATTTTTTAGAAACAGTATAATAACTTAAAATAGAAAGTAAATTTAAAATTGTAGTCAAATATTGACCATAGGCAGAGAAAAAATCTTATATCATAAAACTTAATGTTCATTATTTATAATTTCACACAATTGAAAAATCACATGTAATAGGTAAGTTTATATACACATTAAACAAAATAAGTGATTTGACTGAAAAAAAAAATTGACTATTAATACTTACTGCACATTCCATAAGTACAAATTTAAGTTCATCTTCTTTGAAAGCATTACGTCCATTCTTTTCATATGCTGACCAAATGTTACTTGTGATAGCTGCAGTTACTCGCGCATCTTTATCTCCATAACCACTATATGCCAACAGTCCACCATCTCTGTTGAGTAATCTTTAATAAAAAAAAGTGTGATATATTAATGAGTCAACTGCACACAAATAAAATGATATCAACATTTTGTGGGTTCAATGTAAAGATCAATGTTTTTATTAAACAATGTAAATTATCTTTTATATAGATAAAAAAAAACCTTAGAAACATTATTTTACTTTTTCCTATATCAAACAAAAATAATACTATTTGAGAGATTTTGAGGTTAAGAAATAAATGACAACACTCACAAAGTGTTTTCCACGCCTCCAGTGTTAGCCTGGCTGAGAACTTGGGTTAGTGCTTTTGGCTTGAGCATTGCTGTAACTGTTGTGTTTTTTGTCGGAGCCAGATTGGAGAAATTTTCTCAAATGCCGTGGACAGCCAAGATCTTTGTATGTATACAATCACGTCATCTCTCCTTGTATACAAGACTGCGGTCATTCAGTCGCGAATCACGACAGTTCGCGTCAGCTGGCTGCCGTCGCCCGCAACCGAACTATACTAAAGTAAATAATTCACACTTTCGGTCAATTGTCGACTGTCAGTAGTGTCAGTGTGTCGTCTGGTCGTCTCTGTTGAGTTCCTTAGTTGCGCATTGACAGTAGTTTGGACTGTCATTATGAGAGGGCGCTTCCATGCTGAAATTGACACAAATTCATAGGCATGAGAATGTGAGTATTCAATTACAATTTCATTTTCCATCAATAAGCATTAACATTTGGAGCATTTTTTCTAAAAGAAAATGTAGATAGAATAAAACAAGAAAATTTTAACATTCGCGATTCCTTTACAGAAGAAAAGAAAAAAGTTAATGACCACAAACCGATGGAATTATTTGGGCTATTACGTAAATAATAATAAGCTATACTAATCGATTTAGGGGGAAAAAAAGAATAACAACATATTTGAATTTTATTTAAACGAACAAAAGTGCTACATCAGCGCTCCATTTATTTGCAATTTAAATACCGCGCGTAGTAGCATAAAGCGGCCAGTTCAAAACACTTATACCTACAACCGAGCCGTAGACCAGATTGAGTTAAAACACATGCGTGTTTATAATAAAATCAGATTAAGTCAGAGTGGAGAATCTTAAAAAAGAAAAGACAGCCATCGAGTCACGATTCAAACGGCCAACAGCAACAGAGACAGAGAGGGAAAACACGAGGCCAAATAGTTCTGAGACAGAGACACAGCACACAAGAGAGCGAGAGCTGCGAGAGACGGCGCGCGCGCGCGCACACACACATCTGGCATCCTGACGTCGTCAGTCGGTAGGTTGGAGGCGAGAGAGCGACGCCGTCGGTTCGGTGCTGAGCAGCACACACACACACGCATTCACACTTGGGGAAGTAGTATACAGCCGTAGGTAGGCAGTACAGCAGCGGCAGCGGCGAGTCTCGCGCACGCATTCTGAGACATCATCATTCTGAGACACATCGTAGTAGTATCGCCCTCAGCAGTGTGTGCAAGCTACCAGTGTGTGTGTGTGTGTGTATATGTGAACGTGTCGCCGTGATATCGTCGCGGTTGATCACCATTATTCTCATCGTCGCAGAGCCGCCGACGCCTGGACGCGCGGCTGCTCCATCGGCACACACCAGCGCACTTCTCTCATCGCCATGTATGTATAAGTATACAATCCCCCCCCTTCCCCCCTCCTTAGCAACTCTCTCTTTATTCTATTATATATATAGCTATATATCTCTGGCCGCGATACGTATAAACACCTTCTCACGACCGGAGTGGCGGCGTTTGTTGTGCTTAAAAAACACTTACTCATCTTATGGGCTCGCCATCGGACGAAGGTATACTGCGTACATGTAATCGGCGTTTTTTTCTTCTCTCACATCCGATATATCGCATCAACGTTTTTTTCATTATTCAGGTATTCGCGTGGTTATAAAATCGATACCTGCTCCGGTTGGCGGCGGAATGCATCGTGCAGTGCGCCTATTTGTACGATATCGCGTTTGTTGCAATAAATACTGTGTGACAATCTGTGTTTTGCAAAGAGATACATATTCCCGGGAATGTATATTTAAATGTCGGGCAGATATTTGGCAGCTCGTCAAGTGGGTAACGAAAAGCAATGTTTTCCGCCAATTTTTCAACTGTCAACAGAGACACACGATCGTCCCGCTGTTGCTTATTCAGCTTTTATAGCCAATATTATAGGCAATCCTCGGAAAAGGCGCACACTGCACACACATGCACTTCCTCCATCTGACGGTGTTTTTCCCCTACCACGAGTGCTTATAAGCTTGCGCGCGCGCAAAACGCGTAAATTTCAAGCGCGCAATTCATCTCCCCCGCGCGCGTAGGTATTACTTACGCGCGCGCTCGCTCGCGAGATAAGAACGCGCGGAGGAGGCCGAGCGCAGAGCTCTTTATTCGCTCGTCGATCGGCCGTCCGTGCGGTTCGACACGTGCACGCTCTCGCGCGCGGTGCTGCGACATTTCGCCAAGTGCCGGATAGTTGTAATTGCCGTGAGAAGTGGGGAATTCCGCGTCTGATCGCCGGAATCGCACTCGATTTCCCCGCAAGGGACAAGGTCGCGCTGCAGTGGGGATATAACTTGTAAGCGCGCGGAGGAGACGCGATAGCGAAAGGAGCAGAGAGTGCGTGCGCGCGCGCGAGAGCGCGTGGTGTATGACTAATTTGTGTGTGCAGTGCGGCTGTGGCGCGAGAGTGAAAAGAGTCAGATCTTTCCTCCAAATAAATACAACAAACGAAAGCAAAGAAAATGTTGAATCGGCTTGCAGAGCGGTGCAGGATCCGCGGCAACTCGGCGGGCAAGCGTAGGAAGCAGTCGCCGCCGCCAGCGTTGATCATCCCGAGGATGGAGCAGCAGCTGCCGCCAGCCGCGGCCTGGAACGAGGCCCGACAGCCCAAGACCAGCCCCATCACCGACGACTACGAGATCAGCAACCACGTGCTGGGCCTGGGGATCAACGGCAAGGTCGTGCAGTGCTACGACCGGAAATATCGCGAGAAGTTCGCTCTCAAGGTTAGCCCGCTCTCGTACACTCACTTGTATATATTAAGTACTTACTTTCCTTTTTTATAACGTTCCTTTCGGATGGAAATGTAGCTATAGTCGGAGGCGCCAGCGCTCGCGTGCGACCGTTTTTATGGTATAGTGTACATAAAGAATGAGCCAACGGCAATTTGGCGTTATCGATGTGTATAGCAACCCGCTTGCTGCATTGCGGGCTCTTCCTTTCCCTTGAGTCTCTCGCAATGAAGCAGCGTTTCTAATGGATTTTCTATATCTGCATTGCATACGTTTCGCTTTTTGAAAGCTTATGGAAAGTTTCGATCTGAAGACTCATTTACCGTATCTTAATGTTTTAAGTAATTCTCGTGAAAATCTCAACACTTCAATATGTTAATGGCATTACCTTCTCAGAGCACATTTATACGGATGCTCGTGTGAGTGTGTGCGTGATGTGTGTGATCGCCCGCCCGACGCTGATTAGATAAAACAATAGGCCCGATAATCCTTTATGTACTCCGACTACGTTGCTACACACTTGATACACGTCTATACAACGGTTCTGCCAGGAAATTGTGTATATTGCGCGAATTTATTCTTTTTATGAAAAATTTATTTTAAACAATTTTTTTATAATAATAATAAAGTTGCTTTTTAATTGTTCTTTCATACCACCACGTATGTATATAGTTATATCACGAGATAATCAGGAGTCGACGCGTGTCCTTCGATAAGACAAAAAAGGCATTCACGTACTTTTATATACATGCACTTGCGCTGGCGAAGATTAATAGAGTCTTTTAAAAAAAAACAATAAAGTGAAAATGAAGCATTGAAAATAACTGCAGTGCACAATGTCATCTCCTCGAGTAAAAAGAATACCGAAATTACGAGCCGTTCATGACAACTTTCCGTTTAAAATAAACACATGACCTACTACTATAACATAAACAAAGTGAAACTTCAATTACCGGCACTCGAGAATTTTAATATCTATAATTATATAATAAAACATGATTTATGCATGAGTCATCAATGAGTCAATGTAAATATATATATATATAAAGTCTTGTGACCGAATAATTTTATTTGATCAAGACTTTAAAAATAATTCTTTATCGCCACGAATTATAGCACACACTTGAAGCTAAAAAGTCGTATTTTCCCCGGTTTACCCATGTCAGTGTAAAATGATTAGATCGGTATCATAACGAATTCACGTGCAGGTGAAGCGAAAAATAAAATATTTTTCATTTACTAATCTCGAACGGTGTACGGTATCACTATTACTGCTTCATTAGCGAAACGAAAAAGTATCATCTGTCAGTGAAAAAAACCTTTATCTTCGCATACACTCCTCTACACTACACTTCATCAAAGCCACCGCATTTTTTCACAAAAAAAAACATGAATTGAACGGCATGTCAAAACTAGTTTATATAGTCAGACATTCAAAAATATGCCTCGCAATTAAATTATAATAACGACGTCGGGCAAAAAAACGACTCGAGGAAGTAATATAATTATATGAACTTTCTACGCCTGAAAAGGATAGCCGCTACATAATGCCATAAAAGCAGACCTTGATCATAATAACGAACACAAAAAAAAAATTAGGAGAAAAAAACAAACCAAGGAATACATGAAATATATCTTCTACATGCGTAACCGTCAGAATTATTACAGATTTCGTCAGCGCGGGCAGTGTGAACGGCCTCGGCATCAGGAAAGCCCCTATATACTATACATAATACACACTTAGACTCGGGGAATTCTTTTCTATTCCCGCGAACATTGATTTTTCTCCGATATGCGCACACACGCGCGTTATAACGGAAGCATGAAAAACACATCGGCTGATATAAGGAGCAGCGTTTTGGTATTTCCACGCGTGAATCGAGAGCTAAACCGCGCGGATTCACTTGGTGGCGGAGACAGCTTTATGTGCCCGTGCGTGTGTAATATATACACGCATCGCCGCTACTGATCGCCGAACCTGACCGAGTCAGCCGCTATTTATAACCGAATGCTCGTACAAGCGCGCTGGCGCGTCGATACAGGGGGGAAGAGACTGCTATATGTGTAGACGCATATATACCCCATACCACGTGGACGTCGCCGGCGGTTTTCACTTTTTTCCTAATTTTTCGACTCGTGACTGTGGAAGTGCGCTGATTGCGGCCTTTCTAGTGCTTTGTTCAGCCTTTTCCGCTCGGTGTATTGCGTATATACTTTTCAGACCGCTCTTTATTAATCGTGATAATGCACATTTCCGTTGAGTAAAAAGCTATATACGTGCAAAGTGAAACAAACATTTCAAAGATTCGTTGCCGATTGACGTATCTATGCGTTATATATTATTAAAATGTAATTATCTGTACTTAAGTTTCCTTGAAATGTGAAGTATGATCAATTAAAAATATTTAAAAAAGTATTTATAAAGCGTCTCTCGTCGATTGCATGACCGATTACATATTGCGAAAGATTTTTTGTAATTTAGCGTTGAAAATAACTGTGTTTGTCATTTAGCCCTGTTTTGCATTACACACGTTAATCATCATATGTATATGAAACCAGCGTTTTAGTTAATATAATTATAATTATTAATAATTATTTAAACCTGTCGAAAATAATCACGTGATTTAATCACTGATGATGTGATTTTGACGATAAAGAAATGTTATTCTCAAAATATAAATATTCCTAATATTAAAGCCTTTTTTAAGCTACGAATTGCGCAAAATTTAAACAATATATTTTATATACTTTATATTTATTAAACTTTTTAAATTCCGATAGCGTGTGAAAATAATCATCTGGCTTATGTAACGCATACCATATAGTAGAACTGAAAAAACAATAAAGGATCTTTGTTTAAAATTGTACATATGGGTATACATTTTTAGTAAAGCAGAAATCAAGTTAAAATTAAGTATGTGCTAAGTTCTGTAGCTATTTTAAAAATTATTATGAATAAATCTGCTACAATGCAAAAAGTATAGAAACTCTCGAAACATGACGTTAACAATGCTAAATAGCTCTAATGTATGACATCACGAAGGCAATTTTACTTTAAACAGTTCTCGTTACGTTCGAAGGTAAAAACAGTGACCATTTATCGTTGCAAGTAGCAAGTATACAATGAATCAAACAAGATCAAAATTGCCATTCCTCCGCGAATCGCCAATTACCAACAAAATTATACCAAATCGGACAAACTAACCAATTCTCGAGAAAAAAGAAAAGAAATAGACGCACTAGCCTTGCCGCAATCCGCGATCGCGCGCGTCACTTCCATGTACACAAGGGTGTGGGAGTCGTCAGGCTGGAAGACATAATAAACCATCATATACGCACGCGTATGAGAGGCGACAGGCACGCGCAAAGTAAACGAGCGCACTTTGCACGGCTCGCGTGTGTGTGT
>JAPYZP010002720.1:0-17889 GCA_030522985.1 Torymus sinensis
TCGACTTTGAAGCGAAGTTATATATACGCGCATCCTTTAACATGCTACTCGCACGAGAGTTTTAGTTTCAACGAGACAGACACTTCATCGTATATGGGGAACGTTAAAACACCTGCGATATATATACATATATAAAACCTCGCGATTTTGTCAATTTACACCTGAACCTCGCTCATTAATTTATCAACGGCAATTCTCTCGCACTGATATATCTTTTAGCCTATATGTAGCGGAAATCGCTACCACAGCGGACACCACAGAAGTGGATCTGCATACACACATCCAGCCGATTAATTCGCTATATGTACGCTCGCATCCCGAAAATTGCCATCTTAATCGCGGATTAACAATTATAATAATAGCGCTGCTGCGGCTCGCATTCGAACGGATAAACGCAATTATATAGCGCCATGCAGCGACTAAGCAACGCGCAGCGCAACGTATACGATACGTATGTATATATATCCAGCACGAGCTGATGGTATACGCGCGTCGCGACGGCTCTTCTATTTTAATCGCCGGTCCACTTAGATCGTAATTTTCGGAATTGCTATTTACTAGCCGCAGCCAGAGCCAGCGAGTAGGCAGACGCGCGCGTGCGTGCGTTTCTCTTGCGCGCGCGGAGCACATCGAGAGCTCGCGAATTTATGCGAGGCCGTTCGCCTTTATGCGCCCCGAAATTCGCCCGCGTATCTATGCGCTCTCGCGGCTTCTATACTATACTGTCGTCCGTTCGGTCCCGGCAGTCCGAATTCAAAATTTGCGTAATGGAAGCGAGCGAGCGCGCGAGAGAGTAAGTAGTACGCATTTGCGGCCGAGGTGATGCCCCTGGTTTAGTTAGGCAAATCACTCGGATGTTATATAGTAAGGTAAACTCACTCTTTTTCTTTTTGTTAACTCGTTTTAGATTTTATGCCGTTCTCTTTTTGAGAGAAACAGAAAATAGACAATTTCTGTGAGAAGAAAATTATTTTCTATCTAGGATATAACATTGGACGAATTATAAAAAATCTATATGCTCTTCTTATCCACTGTGCAATATAGAGCATTGATATGTATAACTCTCAGAAGATGAGAGTAAAATGTGAGTAAGCTTATAGTACGAGTGCAGCGTGGAAGCTAGAACGAATAACAAGTGAGTCATTGCGGCTTTTCCGAAACGGAAAATGACATATTACGTCTCGTCAAAACAGACCGATTGTTGTCATTGGGCGCGCTCGATCGCAAATCGTCGTGGAAAATTCGCCGGAGCACAATGCGCGCGATTGTCAGCGGCGCAACGTTTGCTAATCGGCATAGAGCGAAAAATGTGGCTTTGCTGTATAGGTAAATTGTCGTAAGCGATTGAGTGAAGAGCCTTCAAGTTTACTTAACATCAGGCGCATATAATTGTATGTAATATAACCTCGTTAATTGACAGATTATCTTGTTATCGTTCCAATGGCTATGTTTACGTCAATGCGAATTTCTTCTGCACACAGTTGAATAAACTTTTTATTTGATTTTTCCCCGCGCCAAAAGCCATCCTCACACCTGTATAACAATCTCTTCGCTGAGGCAACCAATGCTCTTTCCCACCCTCTATACATAGACGTGTACTACACTATCTTTGTCGGACTAGGCGAAAATACATATACTATCAGCTCGCGCATATATACCTATAGCCTCCCGCACCGAAATGCATCGGTATCTATTCATATCCCGCCGGCGGCTCACACCGGTCGAGAGTGGACACACACACACGTACGATGCAAAGCGCCTCGTCCTCCTCCTCCTCCTCCTCCTCCTCATCCTCGGAGGCTCCTCGCGCGCGAAACCAGTTATAGTTATATCCCGACGGGGTCCCTCCCCCCTCCCGCCGCCCGTCCCGCTGGTTCTGTGGGAACGGGCCGGACCGTCGTGCGCATAGGACTGTAGCAAGGAGCCGCGGCACCTCGCCTGTCTTTCTCTCTCTCTCTCTCTCTCGGGGGAGAGAGGGAAGCACGCGTGCACTCGCACCCACGACGAGTCGAATTAGAGTGGAATCCGACCTGTTTCGGGCCACTTTTTTTTTCTTCGGCTGCGAGAGAGGCGCACGAGTTGCAGTCGAGGACTGCCGACGACGACGACGACGACGACTTGGCTTTGTACGGGGAGTGACCCAGTGTGGGATGTTTTCGAAAATTAAAAAACGGCTGCGTGATGTTGTTGTACAGTAATTCGGAGCTTATTACTATTTTTCTAATTAACCGCATTTTAACTAACTACATTGTTATGCATAAGGGTTCTTTCAAATTATAGTATAACTGTTATTAATTTTCATTTTGTTTGTTAAAAAACTCGGAAATTTTTCGATATTAGCTTTGTCTGTATATAATAAGAAAATACCAAACGATACTATTATACCTCTTTATCCGCAAGAATTAACCGAATCCATAGCTTCTAAATCATATTTGTAAAAACGCACGGACGAGCAAACAATAAAAATGACAAGCTCGGGAACCCCCCGCAAGACACCTCTTCCGCTCGCCAGAAGCATCCCTTTTTCCTATACCACCAGAGCCTTCGGCCAAAAGTCCAGCCTAGAAGAACACCCGCGAGCGCGGCGGTGGCTTTTTGGACGACTGCCCGGCGTATACATATACGTACACCGCGCGTCGAAATAATACGCCGATAAATTCTCCGGCATATCCGCGAATTGATTTACAGGCACGCGATGAGCGCTGATTTAGGGAAAGCCGGAAAGACGGGGAGAAAAAACGTCGTCGTAGCGCGAGTGTATTATTCGCAGCGGGCAGAGCAAGTTTTGCCCCAGCGAGCGCATCACGCGGAGATGAACGGCGTGTTTGCGCCCGGGATGTTGTGATGCAGAGGGGCTGGACGCGCGCGTGTATATATATACACGTGTGTTTGCCTTTGGCTGTGTGTGTGTTTCAGGATTGCGGGCTGCGGTGGACTTGTTTAGCTTTAGATGCATGTGCCGAGAGGTGGCCAATGGTTGTGTTTCACTTGATGCTTTTATTCGGCAGTCTTGACGTTGTATTCCCTATTCTGGTCGGTTACGAGGTATTATGAAACGATCACGGCGCTTAAACAACCACAATTACCATATACAACGATGATGTATGAACGAATCGTTTTATCAAACTTCAGCAGCGCGTGCACTGTGTAATTTCACCCTCCTTATAATATCCGTAGATACAATAGTGCACGTTCATTCGAATGCAACATCCTGCAGGTTATACACACGGTGCAATTAATCGACACCCGAACCAGAAAACGCGCACCGAGTGTGCTATAGCGAATACTTAATATAGTACGCGAAAAAGAATCTGATCGCGCTCATCGCGAGAATATCGCATAATTGAAGGGCGAGGTAGGACAAACGCCCGCGGGGGCATACGCGACTGCGCGCAGCGACGGAAAGAACAGGGCGATGTCTGTGAGAAAGCAGCGCTATAATTCTGTCGAGACGCGAGTCATGCGTTATTCAGCGCCGCGCGCGTGCGTACACCTCTCTTGTCCTACGTCCTCGTATAGTCGTCATCCCCCGAGTGTTTCGACCCTTTTTCTGCTTGTCTCGATCATGAGCGTTCTTGTGTAGATTTCTATGTTGGCTATATAGTGAATTCTTGAGCTGAGGATTTCGGTACTGCACTTGTCAAAGAACAAATGTTGAACAATTCTTATTATTGTAGCATCAAATTTGGAACTAATTTAATCTTGTAAAAGTTTTGTATATTTTATGGTAAAACAGCTAAAACTAAAATTAAAAAACTTTTTTTTACGGATGTTATTACATATAAATCCTGAATAAATTTGTATTTCATAAAATGACGATATACAGTATAATACAAGCAAATATGTGGGTGTGTTGACAGAAAGTTTTTCCGCGCAAGTTTCCTCCGCAATAAAAGTCAGCCACAAGCCGGGACGATTCTCCGGTTCCATAATAATTTCAATTCTAAACCCATATCCTAAAAGAATCCCCGACAAACCGCTCTTCCACCCCCGCGGGGCGGCGGTATAGTTCAAACTGAAGACCCAAGGGGAGTATGTGCACACTCCCTTATACGCGGGACTTTATAGGCGCGAATCTCGCGCGCGATTGTTTGCAGATCGACGGGAAAAATGTCGTTCCGATGGCCTACATGACTCTCTTTCCTCCCCGCCTTTCTTCTCGGCTAGCCGCGCGCGCGCCGGCGAGGATGTTTTTTATGGCCGGACTTTAACGCACGTGTTGAGTGCCCGCCAGAGCTACATCACCCCGCAGAGTTTATGTGGATTTGGCTATTTTATTGGCCGCGGCTTATAAGCGCGCGCTTATGCGGCGTGGAGGAAAGTTTAGCCGCTAAGAACTTGCGAATCGATCTATAATTGGCTTCGCTTTTTTTTGTTGAGGCTGCACAGGTTGATTTATGGATATATATATAGAGTTCTATTTATATGTAAATTTATTAAAAAAAGATCTTTATAACGAGGTTGATTCAACGGACAAACGTAGTTCGTGTTAATTTATTCTTACATGATTATTACATCTCAAATTAAATAATGTGAGTCAACGAAGAGAAATCTAAATTTTTCGTTTTTTCTTGTTGTTGCAGGAGAGCGATAACCTTTGGTGGGATGCGTTCGCGACTGAATTTTTTGAAGATGACGCATCGTTGACGCTCACATTTTGCCTGGAGGACGGACCGAAGAGATACAGTAAGTTATATTCGATCGCAGTAGCTCTGTATTTTAATCTCCAAGTTTCTAATACCCGGACAAAAGTTCTCTCCGCGTACAAACTGCGTATATAAAATATGTTAACCAGCCATTAAATACGTATTTACGTTCATTTATATATGAAATTACTACTCGGTGTGTACTTTTCGAGGGCGATTTTAATTTTTAATCGAGAATTTTAATTAAATGGAAACTCGGTCGCAACGTTCCATTGAACTCTTTCCAAAGTGTCGGTACGCGTCGGTATATAATTCAAATAAACATAGTTGTATTCGAAAGAGACAAATGGATTGTTTCTATAACACATACACGTCTCTGCACACCGCGCATCGAGCACAGAAAAGATTTTCGCGTAAAGTCCGTGACAATGTAGCCGGAGGAAGACTAAAAATGGTATTTCTCATTGCAGCGATAGGAAGGACGTTAATACCCAGGTACTTCCGCTCGATATTCGAGGGCGGGGTGACGGAGCTTTACTACAATATGAAGCACCCGAAGGAGTCGTTTCACAACACCAGCATAACGCTAGACTGTGATCACTGCGTAATGGTCACGCATCACGGGAAGCCGACCTTTACCAAGGTATGCATATATAAATTCTTCAATTATTTTTTTCCTTCTTCTCGCAATAATATATTTACGATCAGAGGCGTTATATATAAGGTTATACAATGTTATACGTTGGGTTGCAGGTGTGCACGGAAGGCAGGCTAATACTGGAGTTCACTTTCGACGACCTCATGAGGATAAAGTCGTGGCACATGGCGGTGCGACAGCACCGGGAGCTCGTGCCACGGGCGATAGTCTCGATGTCGCAGGATCCCTCCGCGCTCGAGCAGCTTACCAAAAACATCACGAGGCAGGGCATCACCAATTCCACCCTCCACTATCTTAGGGTGAGTCCAGTAAACCCTAATAACTATTTTCTCCAACTGATTGGAAATTCACCGAGCAAGCTGACCCGGAATTATATATGTGCAAGCGTATTTTTGTTTCGAAAATCAAAAGAAAAATCTTGTAACGGAAAAAAGAATTAAGCGTCACGCTTTGATTGATTTCCAGAGTAATGGTATACCACGGTAAAGCGTGGGACGGCTATAACAGTAAAATAATTTCGTCCGATCTCCCCGAGAGATAAGACGAGAATATTAATGGATAAATCCTTAATTTTATATGCGATTTATCTATAAGATTAAAGGAAAAATGATAATGTTGGCTTTTTCTACCTGTTACAGTTATGCGTTATCTTAGAGCCGATGCAGGAGCTGATGTCGAGGCACAAGGCTTACGCGCTCTCGCCGCGCGACTGCCTCAAGACGACGCTGTTCCAGAAGTGGCAAAGGATGGTCGCCCCGCCGGGTAAGAGAGGTAGACGGACAGTTGCTTTACACGAGAACCACCAGCCAGTGGATCGCCAGTCGGGAGGCTCCGCGAGTCCTACTGCGTCCCGCTCTCGCTAAAAGTCGATCGATATAACTCTTCTTTATCCCCCCCCGTCCGCGACGAAAACTCAACGCGCGCGCGTCGCTTCCTTCCTTTCGAAATCATTCCAAATCATTGACTTATTGAGCATATACCTTCACCGGGCCGCATCTAAACCGCTAATAAGAGAAAATATTTTACCAACTTTCGAGCAAATATATAGAGAGAACAAACTCTCAAGTATATAATTGAATTTCGATCAAGCGTTCAGCCGAGCGTTTAATCCCGTTTCGCGCAAGCTCGCTCGAGAGCTGCAGGTGCGCGGCTGCAAGCCACGACATGTATATAACAACTTGATGTATCTCGCGCACGCCGCATCTTGACCTTAAAAACTTAAAAGCTATATACGCGCGGCGCGTCAAGTCGAGAGAGAGAGTTGCACTCTACACCCGTGCGCTCGCTCCCCCCTAATCAGCGGAGCAAAAAGGACTTTGCCGCGCGTGTATATCGGAAAATATGTAAATGCGCCGACGCCGGCGAGCATTCTTTTCTCGCGCTTGAAGTCGACTCCCCCAAGCGCGCCGGCGTCACACTCGGTTGCGCGGAGAGAGAGAAAGAGAATCGCGCCGGTGCGAATCCGCCGCCCGGCACATCATGCGTGCGCACCGTGCGGGCTCTTTCCGTTTTCGTCGTCGCTGCGTTCGCCGGTGAGATAACGTAAAGGTTAAGGTTTTTCGCCTCTCGGTAAATTGGCGGAAGAATCAAAAAGATTCATATATGATGGCGATTTTAATGTTATGTTGAGTGGTAACTTTTTTAGGATCTGTAAAATTAATAAATTGGAATTAGTTCTTTTGAGGGTTTCCGGAATTTTATTGAACAGAAGTAAAGCTAACGTATTGTTTTCAATTTTCACAAATTATTTGTACTTCGTATTATTTAATATTCTTCAAAACTCACATAATTTGAATTAGCTATAATTAAATTTCCCGCCGTAAAAACCCACGAACACGCGAGCAAAAATTACAAAACGAACAATTACAGCAAAAAGTATAATGTACAAAACATCATATTTGTACCAAACGATACGAAACTTCTGGCGCTCTACTTTGTTTCGAACCGCGAGAGATGAGAGCGAGCGTGAAAACGCGATGTTTGAAAAACTTGACATAAGTCAGGGAAGCCGTGGATTTATATCGCGCTTCCTTTCTCCCGACTTTCTCGGACAGACGATGTGTAACATACGCGCGATGCGTGCGCTCGCCGCTTTTTTTTTTCTCTCTCTCTCTCTCTCTCTCTCTCTCTTTCGCACTCGAGCTAGTACCTACGACCGTATATCCTTTACAAGGTCGGTAGAGCCTTGGAACCAAGTGTGCGCGACATTGCGCAATACGGCGCGCACGCGCGCGAGGGTTGCAAGCTACATTTTATGCGAGCGTTCGCGTACTTCAGTGATCGGCAGTACCTAGTGTCGAAAAAAAAATACTCACTTCGTTTATTTACAAGGCATTTTTAACCATATGCGCAGTATTTTGAAAGATTAAAATCACTGGAGAAAGAAGTCATGAAAAATACTCGTGCTGGACTATTTCTTTTTTTCCTTAACTGTCGATTATCTTCTTATTTAATAAAAAGCTATATTTTTCAAACTAGTAGTTATTCGGATGGTATATACTGGTATTTCTTAATCATAGCAGATTAAATTTTTGATATATAATACTTTTGTTTAAAGTAAATTGAGTTATTAAAATCATAATTGATAATAAAAAAATTCACTGTAAATAATGTAGTTGGGTACTTTTTAAGTATTGCCGGAGGACGCCGATTACTGATGTAATTCTCAGTAAAGTACAGCAAAAAAATCGTTTTGCGTAGTTTATGATTTTTTTTCTGTCCGTTTTCGTTCATGTCCAGTTTTACGTTTGCAGATTAAAGTTTTTCACGAGTTATAAAAAAAAAAGAGCAAAATGACAATGACACAATGACAATAACACTTTTTAATGACGTTAACAAGTATCTTGTGTAATCAAACGTGTGCATGCATTGCCTGTATATAATAAACTTTTCTAATATGCGTAAGAGACCTTTGGTACTGAGAAAGGTCCACAGCTGGGTAGTTTTTACTGGCTGAGCTTATGTCAATTAATATTTTGCTGGATTTTCCTTTTGCATTTGAATTAAAAAAAGAAAGCATTGCTATTTTTTATTAATATCTAGTATATAATGATACTTGTACTCACTACTTATTTTCTATATCTTTAGTTTCAATTGAACAGTTTTACATCATAAGATATTTTTAATAAAAAATGTGGTATAATACGAAAATTGACATTAATTCTGTGTAACTTTTAATTAACCTGACTATTTTGTGAATGACTAACACTTTGAATGTAAGCTCGGCACATTAAAAATGAAACTTTAGTATTTTTTTTTGCACATGCATTAATAAAACTAAAAAAGTTCTCGTTCTCGATCTGCTCAACAGTAGGCAATCTCATTAACTGTAATTTTTTTTCTTTGCAGAATCCCAGAGGCCGACCAACAAGAGAAGAAAGCGAAAAGGCAGCACGTCGGGCCCAGGAAACAGCGCGCCACCAGCACCGAGTAAAAAGAGATCGCCGGGGCCTAACTTTTCCCTTACGACTCAGGTGAATAACGATTTTCCTCGGGTTTCTCATCTAGAAAATAGTCTCCAAAAGCATGAATGTTCCCGTGCAGCATTTGCGAATGCTGGGTATTAGTGAGAAACGAGCTGAGAATATTGCTTTGTATTTCAGGACGTAATGGTGGTTGGCGAGCCGTCATTGATGGGCGGAGAATTCGGCGACGAGGACGAGAGACTGATCACGAGGTTGGAAAATACGCAGTACGATGCGTCGAACAGCCTCGACCCGCACAGTCACGACGCGACGGGCGGACCGCCACCCCATCCTCATCAGTTCCATTCGGAGCCGCAGCCCGGTAACTCGTGGCCCCCAGACAGGGGCCCAGGACCACCACAGGGAGGACCAGGCCAACAGGTAAGTGGCAATCATGCGCCGTCACAAGTAGCCAGCGAGCGCCAAGCCAGCCAACGACCTCTGACTTTGAAACGTTGCTTTTCGCAGGGAGTCCAAGGAGCGCAGGGTGGACCGGGCGCGGGAGTGCAGGGACCGCAGGACGCCAGCCAGCAGCAGCAAGACAAGAAGAGCCCCGCAGTGAGCCAGTGAGGCCAGGAGTCCCCGCGCCCCCCTACCAGGGGGCGACGGGGGCGCAGGCCCAAGAACGTGGCTCCCTAGCGGGGCGAGAACTCTCAACCCCCCTCAGCCTACCTTCCCGGCGCCGCGTCGGCTGCCTCGTCCTCCCTGCCCTCGACCGCCGCCCGATTCTCCCAGATCGGCACGCTGCCGCTGCCGCCCGGGCCCCATCACCTGCCGCCGCACCCGCAGGGCCCGCACATGGGGCCCGCGCCTCATCACGCCCCGATGCCCATGGACGCGATGCAGGCGCAGCAGCCGGCGCAGCAGCAGCACCCGCAGCACCCGCAGCAGCAGCAGCCGCAGCACCCGGGCCAGGCCGGCGGCGGGGGCTTGAGCCAACTCCTGCAGCAGGGACAGCAGGCCCTCAGCGCCACTGGCCAGGGACAGAATCCGCTCCAGAGCATACTGCAGCAGGTCTTCTACCTGCAGCAGATCGAGTATCTGCTCACCCAGCACGGCCACATTTAAGACATTTCTGAGGGACCTTTCGCTCTGCTTTAACTCAAGACTCTGTGCGACGTGCTTTCGGCGACGTGAAACTCGCCGTGCGCTGCCGCTGTCGGCTCGCGGGCGTGCGCACGCAAGCAAGCAAGCGCGCGCGTGTGTGTTTATGTGTTGTCACGACACCCCCCTGAACGGGGACCGAGGGAGACTGTCCGTGCTATCGATTAAACCTATAGTCTTAGTGTCCGGGACAAAGATAACGTACCTCTCCAGGGATTGTGGAAACTGTGTCGCCTGGAACATTGATTTTCTCATGATATTTGTACTCTTTTATAATATTTCAAAGTTGCTATGCTCTTTATACCAAGACTAGGCCCATACTACTCTAATGCAATCGTCGTATGGTTTTAATTCTTAAAATTTAAAAACAACACTTATCAAGGTGCAGATTACTTTTAAATTTTGCTATGTCGTATACGATATAAAGAGCTTAGTGTACTTGGGGAAGAAAGAGCAACGGAGTTTCAGTGTTACAGAATTAATTCAATTTTCCTCGTGATACAGTATAGCATTGCGAACATATCCCATTGATAAATAAACCGTGAAATACTTAATTTATGTCTGTCGTTGTGCTGTGTTTAAATGATCTTACAACTATTTCTATAAAAATTTGTTGTATAATGTACTGGCACTTTGTTCCAAGCTTTCATTAGCAGAAATAGCTATGAAATTCATTTAAACAAAGTGCAGTGATAGATAATAACAAAACTAAGCCGGTACAAAATAAATGGTAGCTGGATTTTAAACTTTCTCCCTCGATTTCGAATCCACATGCGCGCGTGAAGAAAGGTTGAGGGTGGTGTACTGACTGTCTCACTTAATCATGCGTAAGCAAAAAGCGAAAAAATGGACGGTCGGTAAATAGATTTCGTATAGTGCATATAAAGTGAGCATCCGGCGTGTGATATATTATATATATACGTGTGACGCGAGGTTAAGGGGAATATACATAGATTATGCATACAAGAAATAAAATGATAACGAAAGCGAAGAACAAAAGAATAAATATGAATTAGAAATAAACAAAAGAAGTAAAATACAAGGAGCGGAACGTGTGTGACTCTTTATTCTGTGAAAAATAAAAGAAGCAAATGAAAGAGCGCTGGAAGATTTTACGAATTAAAGAATTAAGAAATATCGCCAGGCGCGGCAGGGACGATTTTATCCAAACGCTCTGACGCGGAGCTGTGAATGAATCTCTATCCGTCAACAGTATTGATATAATTAATAGAGTAAATGAAATATAATATTGTAAGGATTGTAAGGAGAATTTAGCGTAAGAATGTATTGTACAAGCGTTTGTAAGCAAGATGAGAGGAAGTGGAAAAGAGTGAAAGCGTGTGCAAGGCAAATGATAACAGAATATACTGAAATCCACCATATAAAGCAAAGCATGAAGTGAAGAAAAGGCAAAGAGACGAGGGAGAAACATTTAAAACTTGTTAATAAAATGTAATTTTATCACTTTTATGTACTTTTTATTGTAATATTTTTAGTTTTTCAAATATTGTGAATTGTTTTAGATATTGTGTGATTTGTGAATTCTTTTAAATTTATGTTCTTTCAATAGAGATTTCTAATCATTTAGTTTTCCAAATAAATGAAAAATTAATAATGATTGCAATAACACTTTTTTGTGTTCTATAAAAGTACAAAATAGAACAAATCATTTTAATGCCTGACAGTATGCGACAAACATTACATTTACCAAGGTGATCAAAAGTGGCAATAGGCAATATTCCGATTTGCAATGTAAAATTTTTTATTTCCATATTAATTTTTTTAATTTTTCACAATGTCTTCTAGTTAAAAGTACAGTAAAAATTAAGTTGATTTTTTTTCAATGATAAAACCCACATAAAGTTATTTTTGCTCATTGAAAATGAAACTGATGAACCATTTGTATGACAAATTAAGTATTCAACGCGAATATAGTGCAATGTCCTTCACGATCAAATATATCGTTTAACTTTTTATGTGAATGATATTGTTTTTACGAAAATACTTATTTTTAGTATTCTTCAAACAATACATATTGCTGTAGATATATTATATCAGTTATGAAAAGCAAATTACATATGTACAGTTCCTCAATTTCTTACTTTTGTATAGCACGCATGTTCCTTATTCTATTTGTTCCTAAATAATTTTTTTACTCGTCGCTTATGATATAATACACGTATTAACTTTACTTTCTAAAGGGGACTACAATTAATCAATACTTGATACAATATCATCATTTACAGTTAATTTACCATTTATAAGACATATGGGAATTCAAATGAAAGAACAATTTATTTTCAATTATAATAAACTAGAACATTTTTTAAAGAAAGATATATCACAGTAACGGCATATTAAAATCTTCATTTCAAGTATACAATGGTACTTTTTCTATTCCGATATAAAAAAAGATACAAATTTCCAATTTAATGAATTATTCATTTTTTCGCGAATATTCATTTGGAAATTCGCAATAAATTTTTTTGTTTGATATTTATTATAGGTAAAACATGTAAATACCTACATAATGTATATTAAATGAAAAATATAATTCCAAATGAATATTCTACTTTAATCAATATTAACTTAACTTTTTCTTCCATACATGTAAAATTTTTATTTTTTAATTTATTTACTATACAAAATCCACTTAAAATCAATATTTTTTTTACTTGATATAATGTACTTTAATGAGGTTCAAAAAATATTTTTTATGCATACTTTTTATATGTGTCTTTGCCACTATTTGATCAAATCAAATTGTTAAATCTGAAAATATTTTAGTACTAAAAATATTTTGTATCGCTTTAATCGAGCATGTTTAAAAAATTTCGTGCAATTTTAATAATTTTATTAATATTAGTACCGGCCTATGTTAAATGTGAGTAATTTTTACTTATACATTTACAATTTGGAAAATGTAAAAAACGAAATGTAATGATATGTAATTAATACAAAAATTTATTCAAACGGTATTGCAAATTTATCAGGCGGATGTTACATGCTGCAGCACAAACCTTTTATTCTGAATTTTCACAATAATTTTGCTATAAAAATTCGTTATATATTACATTTTAAATACGTTGATTGAATGTAACAATGAAATAAGAAGCTCTCCCAGTGTCACGTGACGGACATTCACAGTCGCTGACTAGCCCCATTTTCAATTCACTGTATTTAAAAAAGATTACACATACGAGCCAATTTAGTTTGTAGTACGTATTTGAAAAACTATTGCAAGAAAAGGAATTTAATAAATCAAGAATCAGAAAAAAAAACAAGAAAAATATACACCAACCAAGGATTAGTTGATTTAAGCCACGCATCAAGAAGCCAGTACTGTCCTGCAGCGCGATATTTTTGCGCGAAAGTATTTATACTTTCTTTAGAAAAAGAAAATGCGAGTGAACGTATGTGTGTTTGAGAGGGTGTATGTGAATGCATGAAAAAAGATAGAGAGAAAAGAAAAGATAGGAGCGTTCCGTGGGTTTTAGGATAAATGATCTATTGACAAATGTTGTATATTATTACGAATTATAATGACACTATTATAATTAATTAATTATTATACCCTAAATAATGCGAATTGAATTTAAACGACAAAAAATACATGAATGATAAGTAATAGGAAATTTTTAATTGTTAGCAAAGCACATAAAGTCGCAAGGTAATTGTCGATTGACTTGAAAGTTGGAAGAAAAGGCGACGAAAACAAAAAAAAATAAATAAACCTTTTTAACACCAATGCCGATGACGAATTAAACTATGGAAGATAGACATCGAGCGCTTAAATTATTATTTTTTATTTATTAGGAATTAAGAGAAGTGCATTATCAACAATTATTCGATGTAGAATGTAATTGATCGCGTGGCGTCATCGACTGTAAATAAATCAATATAAATTATTCTCTTGTCGTATATTCTCTTTCCATTCTAGTTTTCCCTTTGTTTTAAACGTTGATGGTCGAAAATGTTGAAAATGCATTTTTATACAAGATAGCTAGAAGTTGTCATGCTATAAAACGTTTTTAAAGAGCAAAAAGGTTTTAGAAACGATAGACTGTGGTATTCCCGGATTTGTACGCGTTTTATAAGGCATTAGAATTCGGATTAATTTAAGCCGAGTATTGCTGGTTTTCTATCATAGATGTAAAAATTACCTTTTTTTTATCGAATGCGATTACTTTTTTATTTTGTGGAATGTTTATTCCAATATTTTTAAAATTTGACAATTAGTTGTATTCCTAGATTTGATGAATTTTCATTTTTGAACCTTAAATATCTTCTACTTTGGTAGAGAATGAAAAATATTTATAATTCTCTTGTTATGGCTCAGGGAATAGCTGGATAAAAAAAGATGTTTTTAAAAATTTATAATCAATGTTCAGTCTGAATTCTAAAGGCATCTCTAAAGAAGATGAAGAGCTGATTGTAAATAAAGCTAAAGCCAAAACGAGTCTAGATCTTTATAGATGCTGACTTATAAAGTCAATTGCTAAATTGTCATGACTTGCTGTTTTGGTTTTATTTTTAAAAAAAATTTAAGATGAATTTACATGGCTTTTAAATAATCGCAAGCGAATTTGAGAAAACGAAGCTCCATGTCTGTAGTCCAAGTTTCTTTGTCAATGCGTCAGACGACGATTTTAAAGAGACCGATTAATGAGCGACGAATGTGCACCGACATAGTGTATAAAAATACTAGCGAAATAGGGGCGATTATTGCGTGCAAGGATATAAACATTTACCCTTTAAGTGGAGATGGGTCAGCTCGGTATATTATATTAATATACATTCTAAGTTGACTCATTGCCATGACCAATAAAGTAATAAGGAAAAAATTGTCATCTAATTACATTTTTACGCACTCCCCAAAACAAATTTTTATCCTTGTCATTTGTATCATAGCAACATGTGTTTAAAAGTCCACCATTATATGTATGTAATCAAAATTGTAACTGAGAAAACGTTAATAAAAAAAAAAACGATATTCCAAACTTAAGTGTTCTTAATTTTTTTTAATTGCCTTTACCTACTGCAATGTATATTTGTTATCGCTAGATTTTTTTTATCATCCCATTGAAAATGTATCTTGGTGAAATATAAAAAAATTAAAGATAAAAGTACTAAGAATTTAAAATAGTCAACTGCAATAATATACCAGTTGAATTCAGACACGCGGACACATTATTAATATTATTATGTTTACTTCAATAGTAACTTTAAATATCGCTTATTAACGCTGTCAAGCTCACCAATCGCAGTTTTATCACCTTCAATTTTTTTGTTAACTTAGAGTATCGCAATGAAACTACACTTTCATAAACTCAAAAATGCATTAATCCCAATGTTCTTTCAGGGATTCTTAATTTAGTTCCGTGTGTTATATCAAATACAAAGCTCCAAATATAAATCATTGTGGATAGTTGCCGAAAAGGTTGCTTGTAATATTTAAATGCTGTATTCATTTATTGTAATCTATTACGATCAATTTCTTTGCGTAAAATTTGGTTATGTCAAGATTTTTTACCTATTTCATTTGATGTTAATTTAAGAATAAAAAAATAGGTAGCCCCCATTAACATAGGAAAAATGCAGGGTTGCAGATTTTATACTTCTTGCATCCAGAAGTCCAAAAATGCAAAATGTTTTCGGACTTGATTGCAATCAACTCCAGAAGTGCAAAGTGTTTTCGAACTTGATCGCAATAGCAAGACCGAAAAAGCCTTGTAATACGGAATGGATCGCAATGAAGTCAAAAAACACTCTGCACTTTCGGATTTGACTGGCATCAAGCCTAAAAACACTCTACACTTCCGGATTTGATTGCAATTAATTCCAGAAGTGCAACGTGTTTTCGGACTTGATTTTGATCAAAGACGACATTCAAATACGTAATTGATACGTTTTCGATATATTTCAAAATTTAAACGAGCATTCTCTAATTTTATTTTAATTTTCTGAAAGTTTACATGGGATTTTTTTTAAATTTTTTGCTAAAGACTTTGTGCTTAATGAATTAAGGGGTATTTTAAAAAAATTAAAATATTGAGAGAAAAACTGTGTTATAAAAGTGTTATCTATAATTCAATAATTTTTTGTTGGTTTTAGTTAAGAAACAAGGAACTGTCTACATGCTGGACTTTGGGCTGTGGGTTTTGAGCAATACGTAAAAAAATCGTTGTCCGAAATCTAGTATACTCGTGATCCATGGCGGAAGTTCCACATGTTAATCTTCTGCCATGGGTCACGAAAATACTAGATTTCGGACAACAATTTTTGTACGTATTGCTCAAAGCCCAGAGCCCAAAGCCCAGTATGTAGACAGTCTCTAAAGTAAATAAAAGAGTCCAGAAGTCCAGAAGTACAACGTATTTTCGGACTTGATTGCAATCAAGTGTTTCTGGACTTGTTGAGGACTTGAGTGTCTCTGGGACTCAAGTATTCGCAACTCTGCGGTGAAATGCACTTGACAGAAATTAAAAATCTACTGGTAGATTTGAACGGAAAAACATGTTCGGATAGATAAAACACCAGGACCTCTCTCCTTACGCCCTTGATAACAAAAAACCACTATTTTGCATTTTATTTTTTTCTCTTAAACTATTTGAAAAATATGATCAATAGTTGAGGATATAAATAAAGTACGAACCTATATTATAAAAAAGATTTTTTTACAACCTATTGCTATTACTATTCGTTTATAATAGCTGCTGATCTATAATTTTTTTTTGGAAATGTCTAATTATCTAATTATTATAAAGAATAAAAAAAATAAATAAATAAATAAAAGAATGGCGTTGAGATTTTGTTACCCTTTCGCTCCTATATATTTGGCCTTTTGAGGAGTTCCGGGGAATTAATTTCATTGCCTTTATACATTTTCGCAATGCCAAAAACGAATAAACAAAAATAAAAAAGAAGGAAAAACCGAACGAAGTCAAGATAGAATTTTTTCTCTTTCTTTTCTATACGATGGCTATATTGGGAGTGAGAGTGGCTTCATTTTGATTTATTTCAAGTTTTTTTTACGATTTTCTTCTATCTACCGCAATAATAAATGAAATGCTAGTGAGAAAAACAATTTTTTGAAAATCGTTCAGAAAGATATCGCATTTTCGGCCGCCTGCTCCGCGATTTTAGCTAAATATTCTAAACCGCATACGCACTCTTCGAAAGCACAGTATTTTAAAGAAACTGCAGTTTTGGGCGTTGTGCACTGCAGTGCTTTACGAGCACGGTGGTATACTTACACATGGTGTATACGACCGTGCCACGAGTAAGCAATGCTAAATTTCGGACAATGATTTTTTAACGGGGCACACAATTACACAAAGCACATAACACAAGGCCCAAAGCGCAGGTTGTGGACAGTTTCGATCAATATAACAGACAAATATAATATAATATGTCATAATTATATAATATATTATATTATAATATAACATAACTATATAATACAACATAATTATATAATATATTATATCACATAACATAACTATATAACATAACACAATTATATAATATATTATATAATATCGATTTATACATGCGGATATAATCGTAATAAATTATTAACATTCATACAATTAAATGGATGTCCAACATTGATCAATTTAGATTTTTTCGCCACACCCTGACCGAAAATACCACTTTCGCTCCCGGCTCAAAAGCGCGAATGAGGTATTTTCGGCCCGGGTATGACGAAAAATAGTAGGTATACGCACCAGGGGGGAAAAATTGGCCGGCCACATCTCGTGTTTGTCAATTTACACGAGCTGGGGCCTAGATACGTAATAGACTATTATTAATGTTAGAGTTGTGCGGTTGTTGTGTATTTATTAAGGAGAATCTACATAATGTGCCTTGTGCCTTGACGCCATCTTGGCACAAGGCACATTATGTAGATTCTCCTTTACGCCCTGCCTACAACCACCGATTTTTTTTGGGCGCATGCGCAAAAATCACCAGAGGGGGTTAGTGATGTATGAAGAGTCAACCGTAAAAAAATTAA
>JAPYZP010002721.1:0-12830 GCA_030522985.1 Torymus sinensis
AAAAGAAAAAAAAAACAAAAGCGTGTTCGCGCGGGCGGCGAGGTCAAACTGATGGCGCGCTGATCCGATGAAGTTGGGATTTTCCCGCATCGTTACTCGGACCGATCCGATGCCAAGCCGGAGATGATCTATGGTTTTGCCGGCTCGCAATATATCCATTGTTCGGTTAAATCTCTAGGAGGCGTATATTTTATAACTTGTATAAATTTTGGGTAAGCCCCGAGCGTTTGCCGAAAGCGATTGCTTAGTAGATATTAGGATTATCGTTGTATATACGTTATATATCATTATTTGGCAGAAAAATTTACGAGCTTTTGTGAATTATAACAAATTTATTACCGATAGTTAACTAAATTTAGGTGTAATATTTTGAGTTCTTTAAATATAGATACAAAATTTTGAAGATATTAATTTTTATAACAAAATCATTCTTATATACTTGTAACATATATGTATCCGACATAACTTACACAATTTATTACGAGATCTACACACAAAAACGTTACTTTCCCTTGTATTATATTGCGATTCAACATTAACATATCTCACTGCAAAAGCACATTACTTCCTCTAAAAACAAAAAAAAAAATATATCAAAACTCGTTTGCTTTCCGGGCACGCTCGGCACAAAGGACATCTCTAGCTTGCTCTTCTCCGTCTGTCTCTTAGCCGCCCGCGTACATACATACACACACACACACACTCGCTCCTCGCCTACATAAGAAACGACGTGGCGCGCGGCGCCACAAAGGGCTAGAGCGGAAAAAATTAGATTTCCCAGGACTTTGAGCCGGGCGCACACGTACACGCGTATATATACTCGAGAACATTTACGACGCTCCCGCGAGACGACGACGTCGAGGAGGAGGAGAGAGAGAGAAAGAGAGAGAGGAAAAAAAGGCGCGTGATCCACGAGCCCCGAGTCGCGCGCTGCAGATTCGATTTCAAAGTCGCGCGCACGGATAGAAAGGCGGGGAAAGGAGAAAAAGGAAAGGCACTTCCGGTCTTTGTCGATCCATTTGTCACTCGGCTCGAGGACGTGCCACGCGCCGACCCAGTGTCTTATACGCCCTGGAATTAGTTTTATGGGGCTTAAAAAGTTTCGCGGGGAAGTTAGAGGTCGAGAGCGCGAGACTCCCGGAAGTTTCGGACGAGGGAGGGATTTTAAAATTTGTTTAATAACTCGCCGGACCGGGGGAAAAAGGATGGCAGCGGGCGGAAGTTGAATGAAATGTAAGCAAAAACGGCGAGAGGGCGAGAACGGGAGAGGGTAAATTTTAAAAAACAGCCCTCGAAGGGTTAAATATTTAAACTGCGACCGCGGCGATCAAATTGTAGGCGAAAGTTTGCTCCGATGAATTTTTCTTGCATCTCCCCGGGGAAATATTTGCGCTATGCTTTAGAGGGGGCTGTTATAGCTGTGCACGTACGTGCAGCTCTGAAAAAATAGTTTGCGTTCTCGCGGCGCAGAGAGAAAGAGAAAGGGGAAGTTGAGGTATTTGAAGGATTCGCGCGGTTTGGCGGCGGACATTTTTTTTTGGTAATTTCGAGCATTAAAAGCGTCGTGGAAACGAATTCAGTTTCTTTTTTTTATACAGAGTTCTAAAATATTTGGACTTTTCGTATATGTGATACCTGGTCCTTTATGTCAGCGAGAATTTGGTAAAAACGGATTGAAACGCGTATACGTAAACGAAAAGGAAAACTATAGTTTATAAAACATACTTTGGCATTTTTTAACGTAATGTCTGACCGCATTTACGTCACTACTACTTACTAGGATCTATTCCTTGTATTTTACAATAATCCGTAGGAACGAAAATATACATAACCGCAACCAACCGTATTTCTCAATCTTCCGTTAAACCTATTTACCACCTCTCCACCGTCCCCACTAAATCACAACCCTCCGCCGGAATAAATGTAAATACCGGCCATCCATTTCTCACATACGGCGGCGATCATCGTAACCCGAAGACACCCTCTTCACGGCGCTATACACACACCTCTCCGCATCCTTGCTCTCTCTCTCTCCCTGATGCAACGTCGCACACGTTGGGAAACGAAGACAAATGCCCGCATCGACGGGCGCATCCGAAATTGACGATTTAGCCTGGCGGCGAAATTGCAGAGCCCCGTCGTGTATATCTACACACACACGTCGTGGCACGCGCCAAGCGCATAAAGTCTCTTCCGGCGCGAGGCGAGCGATACGTCTCCGTCGGTTTCTCCCACTCCATCTCCTCTTTGCTCCTTTCCGGCGTCAAAGATAAAGTTTTAAAATCGCGTTTTTTATCGCCGACTCGGAAAGTAAAACAGCGCGAGAAAGAGAGGAAAGCGAAAAAAAAAACGTGATTTGGAACGCTCGGAAGTCGGCTGACCCCACCGCCCTCTGTATATATCTATCTATGTGTGTGTGTGTTTCCTCTCAAAGGGAGAGAGGGAGAGAGAGAGAGAAAGGAAAGTTCAGTTCGGGCACGCGGGGTCCAAGACGTTCGGAAAAAGGAGAGCGCGCGAGCGAAAATGGAGAACGCGGAGAAAGGAGAGCGAGCTCGCGAGAGGGAGGAAATAAAGAAAAGGCCGAAGGAGGCCGTGGCACACAGCGGGGCGGAGTAGGAGGAGGACGCGACGTCGGATTCAAAAAGAATGAAATAACGGATTGGGTTGCGGCCAACTGGCCGACTTCCAACCAATCCGCTGCTGGCTGGCTGGCTTGCTGCGCGATGTGCACACGCCGCGTACACTCGGCGAGCGCGCGCGCGAGTCCTCATCCTCTCTAGCACGCGTGCGCTGCACCCCCAACTTTTCCGGGGGAAAAAGGGCCGCCCCGCTGCAGCACGTAAGTCGCTGCGCGATTTTTCGAGCGGCGCGGCGCAACTTTTTTTCCTCCTCCTCCTCCTCCGCAGCGCGGCGGTTGCGCGCGGCTTAAAAGCCCCAAGCCGAACTTTCTCTCCGAATTTAATTGTTGCGCTCCGCTCGGACGGAATGATCGCAGAGTAGCGCCGCGGCTCCTTGGTTCCATCCGCCGCGCGGAAAAAGGAACGTGTACGTGTATGTGTGTGTGCGCGAAATTCCGGGCTGACCCAGAATCGATTCAGGCGAGAGGGAGCGAGCTAGTCGCTCTCTCTCTCTCTCTCTCTCCTGTGGGCGCGTTATCGAATTTCGGAGGGCCAAATCGGGGCCACGAGTTTCCGCCTGTTGTTTTGTTTTGGCTTTTTCCCCCCTCCTCCCCCGCTCTCGGCCGCTGTCGAGGAGAGCAGGAGATGTAGTAGCACTAGTAGTATAGTAGTTGCCCTTGTTGTCAGAGGAGTGGGGGAAGGGGGCGGTAGGGAGCTTCCGATGATTATTCACGCGGTGATTAATTATTCGCCGGGTTGATGGACTTTGATGGGAGTTGGCGGCCGGATTTCTTTTTGTCCCGGCTTTACTGACGGCCCGCACGAGCGAAGCTACCGACGGACGGATTTTATTGGGCGTTCGCTGCTGCTGCGGCGGCGGCCCTTTTTTCTCTCTCTCTCACTCTCTTTTCCCTCCGAGCGCGCACGAGCGGTCTTTCTGATTAGCTTCGAAATTGAAAAAGTTTTAGTGGGCGCTGAAATTGCTTTTTAGCGTTTTAGCACCGCGGCATAATATTACCGCGGTGAAGGGAGCAGGACTAGTGGGGCTTTCGGAGTGTGAAAAAATCATTCCTTTGTGAAGATTCGCTTTGACTTTTGAGGAAACGTTTGATGCTTTTGTGTGTGTGCGCGCGCACGTGTTTTAAAGTTAGGTAATATTTACGAATGGATTACGCGTTAAATTTTAGCTTCAGATCTTTTTTTTTTATATACCTTGACGTTTGAACTTCAAGTTTTACGCGCGTTGAATTTGTACATATGCGCGTAGCGGTAGCAGAGCGGCAGCGGTGGCAACGGCTATACATAAAGCAAAAAGTACTCTCAAAGGTTATAAATGAGTTACAGCGGAGGTTACGTCCCTTTTTTACGGGGGTAGAAGTCGTTCCTAGATTATGACACACCGTAGGTATAGCTTCAAAAGTAATTAAGTCTCTGATTTAAATTAAATCGTATTTTAAAAGTAAGAGTTATATACTTTTATCTGATGGAATTATAACGTGTGTAAATCGCGCACACCTCAAAAAAATGAGCCTTGTAAAAATTTCATAAAATTTTCAGCTGCTTTATTCCGGATATAAAGTTGGAAATTTGCTGACTCCCCCGCTTTCTTTTTTCTTTTTATCAAGTTAAGGGATATATGTCGCGTACATGGTATAAATAAAATGTAAATGATGCTATATTCTTTTGTGACGAGGAAGTTTTCTGTCTAAATAAAATTTCGCAAGATAAATTAAGTTTCGTAACATTACGACCAGATTTATATAATAAAAGCAAAGAATATAATATTATATAGGTATAATAATATTAACATGTTATGGATACTGATTATAGCTTCATTATATAACAGTTTGACAATGCTGAATATGTTTCACTTAAATACCACAGTCATTCGGTATTTCGAGCAGATTCCAAAATAATCCCTCGTTCACCTAACACAAAACCATTGCCGTACACATCCTTAATAATTCAGCAGCCACTCTTATTCACCTACACCATCTCCCTGCTCCACCTCTACATCTACTATACCAAATCAGCATTCCCACCGACTCGCCTACCAGACTTCGCACCTCTCCCTTTCCCGATCAATCAAATTAACGAACGATCCGCGATGCATCACTCCTTCCCTCTTTCTCCCCAACCTCGATTCAATGATTCTCTTACCGCGCGCCACGTGATTCGCATCTTCTGCGCTCGCGCGCATCCACCCAGAGAGAAGAGCTGAGAGAGCTTCTTTCGCAGTAGCCGCACGCGCGCGCGTCGCAGCAGCAGCCAGCCTTCGAAATTCAAGCTGGAAAACTGAGCGCCGTTGCCGCGAGAGGGCGCGGCCCCCGGATGTCTCCCATTCAAAATCACATTTCGCCCCCCTCCCTCCTTCTCGCTCTAGAATGCCCGAATGAACCGGAGAGAGATAGAGAAAACGATCGATCGCAGCTGTGCGCTGCCAGCGGCAGGAGACAGAGAGAAAGAGAGAGAGAGAGAGACGGACTTCCGATTCTCTCTCTTGCTGTCTCCGGCGTTCGCGCCCGCGTGTGACGTCATCGCGCGGTAATCCGCGCGGATTTTCGTCCGCGACGATGGAAGAGATGAAGAGAGAGAGAGAGAGAGAGAGAGAGAGAGAGAGAGAGGGAATGAAGAGGGTAGTACCGGAAATTTGGAGAATTTAGCCGGCGGGAGGGCGATTGATTGATTGATTGATCCTTCGCGTGTCGCTGGACTACTCGCGAGGTGGTGCGGCAGACGACGACTACTCGTCGTGCCTGCGGTGGCCGCGCGGATATAAGTGCGGGATGGAATTAGACTCGCGACGGCCGAGGAGAGAGAGAGGACGGACAGAAGTGGTTGCTCGGTTATGGAGATTCGATCTGTTATAGGTTTCGGGCTTGGAATTCATGGGATTAGAGGTGGCAAGGCAATTTTGAATATGGATCCCTCTCTGCTTCGGAGAATGATTAAATGAAATGTTTTATATCGAATATCTATTATTTAAAAATTACTATAACATTTTTGGTATTAATTGTATATATTAAAGTTTATGTACTAGTACTACTTTTGACTTCTCGATTATACAAATTTAACTTCGAGTAAAAGTGTTTCTATAATAAATTCGATGCCTGCAATCAATCGCTTTGAAAATTAGCCCTCCAGCATTTCCTGAACACGCGTACAATATCCGACCGATTCCGAACGAACGTTTCCTTAATAAACGCAAAACATAACGAGCAACATCGAGCGGCAGGAATAATTCAAGCTTTAATCTTCACACTGCGCACTTTATACTTAATTAAAGATCCTAACTCTCGCACAAAGGACTATCATCCGGCGCCGGGCAATTCCCCCGACGCGAGTCAAAGAAAGCTAAAAGGCTCTCTTTTTTCCCACCTCCGCTCCTCCTACCCGTCGTCCCAAATTCAAAGCGCGTTCTCTCAACCCTCTCGACTAACTCACTTTGCAGCGGTAATAAACGTGGCTGTAGCAATTGCAGCCCGCTGCAGATGTGTATATATATATATATATATGTATGGCCAACTGCGCGTTCGTCCATAAACAGCGCAGGAGGAGTAGCAGCAGCTCACGAAAAAAAGAGAGAGAGAGAGAGAGCCAAGTAGACTGAGACTCGCCTTGAGGGAGTTCATTTAATTTCGAGAGGGGGACGTCGCGTCGTCTGGGTGGCGCAATAACTTGGGTTTAGCGGGGACTCGGTCGAGTGAAAAAAATCGAGGACACGCGCGCGGATTGAAGGGGGAGGGGGGACGACTTTTGCGGGTATAGAGAGAGATGGATGTGAATCGGGAGTGATATTTTATTTCCGCGCGTCAGGGGTAATGAAAATTTTAAGAAATAGTGGCGCGGAGAACGATTGCGAAGGTCTCTGCACGCAGCTGAGAAGTTTGATCCTTATATCATCAAAGATTCAGAGCGATAAATTTTTCATTTCCTCGTTACACACATATATATATATATACACTAAACTCTGCCGTAGCGACCACGTTGCGGATCAGCTGTATAAGCGTTTGCCGCATGTTTCGAGTGTGTGGGCGCCTTTACTTTTTATCTCCATTTGTATAATTCACATTTTTTACGAGCGAAGAAGAAATAAAAAAGAAAAACAACAACGCCTCGTTCGGCGCTTATTTCAGCGACCTCTGTACTTATTAATACAGCCGCCCGTTAACAAGAGCATAATTTTCATTCTCCACAAAACTCGGCGATAAATCCATTCTTTATCGCCTACGCGGAATCACCCCCTCGTCCAATCTCCCTCCAACACCCACACACGCGTTAAAAAATCTCGCAATTCGGTCCTCTCCACAACGACTATAATACAAACATGCGCGCGAGGAGCGTTAAAAACTTCCACTCGCTCTGTGTACGAGAATTGACTCTCTCTCCCTTTCCACTGTGCCGGCGCAATCACTTAAACCCATCGACGGCGTTAATATTCACGAGAGAAAGAGTGAGAGCTAGCGCACGTGGCACTATTTTTGGAATCTTAACGACGCGTCAGGGTCGAGTGTACCGCCGCCGCCGCCGCCGCTGGCGAGAGAACCGAGTCCGTTGCACTGCACGAGTTCGCGAGAAAATAAAATCGATCATACAATATACAGCTGAAGTGGGCGGCGATGTGCGCGCGCGGCGAACGCTGTGTACCAGTCGCTGTGTGTATATGTACACACACGTTATGTACGATGTCGGGCGACACTACGGAGAGGAGGTGATTTAGAGATCGAGCAGCGGCTAATTCGTCAAGCGACTTCCGCGTTTCGGATAAGCGCGCTAGTGACCCCGAGACGAATGGCTCTGAAAGCCGTTAAATAGAGGAAGAGAGGAATAGATACGCGTGCTGACAGAAGTTTCACGCCTGGCGCCCCACCCGCTCCTGTGTTTTCCCACGACTAGTTGTCTCGTCGTTATTATCGCCGTTGTTTGTTCCGCGACTGGGGTATTTTTCAACGCTCTTTCGCTGGTATTACGCTACTGGATAACGCGTATTTATGTAGAGAGAGAAAGGGTGTGAGAGAAAAAGCTCGTGAATGAGGAGAGTGGGTGAATAGAAGCACGCACGCGTGTAAACAGACACACGCATGTACGGTACGAAAATTATAAACAAAAACTACACGAGGGGGCAAAGAATTTTACTGTCGAGTACAAAAATGACGCACCGTGCTGTGGGTAAAAACGCGACCTCATATCTCTCTCTCCTCCCGCGCAAAAAACGTCGGAGCTACACACGGCGCTATGCGCAAAAGCGGGATGATACCGCGGCCCGATAATGGGGAAACAGCGGCTGCTGCAGCATACACGCACGTGCGTCCCGCGAGCGTCGAGCGTTATGTATATATACACGTATAAGCGCGTGGGTGGCAAGCGCCAACGCATAGCATATACACTGCTGCTGCTGATGTGCTTCTGGGAATTGCGGAGCCCTTAATTTCGCCAGCTCTCGCGGATTTCCTCATCCACCCACGCGAGCTTGCCCATATATGCGCGATACGCGTGTATTACCACTATACAGCTGCCATGTATATATTGCACATATTATATATACGTGTGTGGGGGAGAGATTTTCCGCGGAACTGTTTAAAAGTTAGACACCGCGCGAATTCTCTCGCGCCACTATATGGCAGTTATATATATGTATATATATAGTATAGGAGAGTGCCGTGGACTCGCGGGACGCGCCATTAATTAAGGCGGTTCCCGTGCTCGCGGGGTTGGGGGGGGGGGGGGGATACCCGCGTGTGCTCGTTATTAACGGGGCCGCGCCGCTGTACATTCGAAGACGAGCAAGCGAACGTACGTCTCCGGTAATTCTCTTTCTGGCTACCAGCTCTCTCTCTCTTGTCTTTTTTCTCTCCTCCTCCTTTCCCTCGCGAGAGAGAGAGAGAGAGAGAGAGGACGAGAGTTGGCGCTTCTTTCTTACTTTTTACGAGCAATCGAAGCGCAATAATGCGCCCCCGCGCGCCCGCGCTTTACTGCACTCGTAATTATTCGCCTTGAAATTTAGTGCCTTATTTATTCGAAGAGAGAGAGAGAGAGAGAGCGTCGTTTGTTTTGCTTTTTTAGCCGGAGCGAGTATGTAGGCGGACAGCGCGAGCGCGCGTTTATATATATATGTTCCGAGGAATTGATAGCGGCGGAATCGCTTTTTGCGATAGAAAGCGGGGGAGAGAAGGGGGTGGGAGTGCGCAGGACGTACACCGGAATTTTAATCGCTTCGTGGAAGACGGCGATTGTTCGAGCGTGCTTTTAAAAGCAGAGGAGCTAGGGGTTGGGGTGGGATAGGAAGGGAGATTATTTATTCGCTATTTTTATTGCTCTTTTATAGCGCTGCGATTTCGCTTCTTCTCTACCTCTTTCATCCGTTTTATTGCGTGGGGATAGGTCAAGATGCAAACGATTGTGTCCCGTCTGCGGCTTTCTGTGTGTATACATCTCTTCGCTTTTGAATATTTATACAACCGAGGTTCCGCGAATGTGTGCCTCGTGCCGTTATTAATTGTCCTGGATTTTCTCGGAACGCCACTGTGGGCGCAATTAAACCGATAAGCATCGCGTATCTCAGCCCACCTTCCGCGAGCGCGCGCGCGCGTTACATGGGTTACTTTACACTCGCGCGCGGTATCTGATTCTCGGGGCTGCGGGCGTGGGAGGGGTAAACAATCGCCGTTAATTGCACGCAATGTTTCTACTTAGCGTAGTCTCGGGAAGCATAATAACGATGCCGGTTATCTTAGCGCCTTTCCGGGGCGGTATACGGGACTATATATATATATATACACTCGACGCGAAAATACGTAGTTCGAAGTAGTTAATCTCCGGCTGCGGTCGGACACGCCGTAAATATTTATGCACCTCTACACCCTCCCCCGCGCCGCCGCCTCGCGTTTTGTTTATGAAACCTTAACGGCAATTTTGTAAAACTTTCTCCGCTGAGTGAGCGCGCGCGCGGGGCTTAACTTTGTTTATAATTCATGTTTTGCGCAAGAGAGGCGGCCGTGTTGTACTTGTTTTTACGCTTTGTTCGGTCGGAGGGGGCAGAGAGTAAAGGAAACTTGTAAAAAGTTGCCAAGTCGCGGGACTTAGTCCATCTCTTGAATTAAGATACTTTTCGAAAAGAATGCTTTGTTCGAGAGGCGCCGGATTTTTCTTCGCAATCAAGGGAGAGAAAATTACGACTGAAACTGCGGCGAACAGTGTGTTGGCGGAATTCAAGCACGAGTGCCTGACCGTAGCTTAACTTCTCCACTTGACATACATGTAAACACGGCATTCAATCGTGTTTTGAATGAGCAAACTATAATTTCTACGCGCATCAGGGGTTATACATCTACCCGCCCATTTGACTTTAATCCCTATGATCATAACTATAGCGTTAAAAAGAAATTTCCGCATTCGTCGTAAAATTACTTTGTCTTTTCACTCCATACTCCAACTGCTATCTTTCCACCCATCTCGCAACATTTTCCTTACTCGCCATCTCCATTTTTACGCCCCACCAAAAGACAATAGTACTTTCCAGCAGCCGCTTCCAATAAAGACGCTCCGAGGCAGCCCCAGGCGGCAAAACTATATATCGCCCACGTCCGGCATCCCACACACACACATACGTGTGTGTATATACGTACATAGCAACGATATTCGCGCGCGCGGAAATCGCGCATTACCAAAAGAACGTCCATCGCGCGGGTCCAGCCGGCGAAAAAGCGCGAACCTCGGCGAAATCGCAATATCGTGAAATTGTTTTGCTCGGCCACGTCCCGCTATCCGCAGCCGCTGCTGCAGCAGCAACGTGCGCGGACTCGGCGACGCGCCGATTTATATCCGCGGTACGTAGTGGGATAAAAAGCCAGTGGCGGCTGCTGATGCGCTGTTTTATGCCGCGCTGCTGCTGCTGCTGCTGCAGCCGCTGTGTGTAAGGAAATGGCTTGTAAAGATTTTGCGGTGGAAGTGCGCGCGCTAGCAGTGGACGCGCGCGTATATAAAAAGCGCTCGCCCATCCCTTAGCATTCGCGCGCGCGCGCGCCAGAGTACATCAAATTGGAGTGGATCACGAGCGGGAGACGCGATAAAGCGGCCGGTTTAACGGGCGCTCTCCGAGGACTTCGGAAGTAACTTTTGATGTAGTGTTCTTGTTCGGGCTCTGCATTCATGAGATGGCCTCGGAGAGGAGACGCCGCCGTCGAGCTGTGCCCGCACAACGCCGCGCTCGCGCCCTGTAATTGATAGTTTGTAACGAGTTTAATTCCTTCGGCAGATTCTCTTTTTTTTTCTCTATGCGTTTTATTAGCGAGTGAGCCGCGGGAGGAGGCGCTCAATGGAGAAATTGGCAGTTATTCGATTGCAGGAACGACTTGTTCTTGATGTATGGACGCGAACTTCCGCCTCGATTGGGATTGAATTCTTCTTTTTTCTCTTTTTTTTGGGGGGGAGGGTTTGCGGAAGCGTTCAGGAGATTGGTGATGGAGTGGAGAATATTTAATGGAATATTGTAGCAGAGACTTAAATGGATATGAGTGAGTTATTGTTTTGTAAATTTGAATACGTAATAATGGCTTTAATCTTAGGTAAGACACCATTGCGTACTGTTTAACGTGCACATTTATTAGTATCGATTCTCGGTAAAGTAAAATCGAAATGCGCATAAAGCTGCATAAAAAGGAAGTTTAATGCTGCTTTAAGCCCCCTTTTAAGCACTTTTCATATCGATGATTCCATATGGTTTATGTGCTATTTATGGCACTTTTGTGCGCTTAAACTTTTTACATGGTTTCCTCATTCCTGTCTTCTATATCAACATTTATAAAGTGAAAACTTTAAATCGTTACGCTTAAAGGAATTTGATTTGAGTTTAAAAGGTTCCTATGGTAACTATACGCACCGTTCTTTGAAATATAAATATTTGTTAATCAGAAATTCTTTCAAGCTCAAAAAGATTTCACTTTTTTATTTTTATTTGTTTCACAATACTCACTTCGTGAAATTCTTAATGCAGTAATAATTTTTCATAATATATAGATAATCGACTGATAAAATATAATCAGTACATCAGTGTTTCGAAAAATAAACAATGCAATTTAAACTATGCAATAAAAGCCTAAATATCTGTAAAATCACACCCCCTTGATCAACAAATGCGTCGGAAAATGCACCCCCGGGCTAAAACAAAAGCTCACCCCCCCTGCAGTAATAATCCTGACAGTAAAACGCCTCGCTCTCGTCGCGCCGTGGCAAGTACTCTCCTCGACCGATTTTTCGCTCTCCCACACTCGAAAACAAAAAGCACGCGCAAGGAAACCGGCGCGAAATATATCCGCGCGTCGACTTTAAGTAGATTTCCCCCGGTGAGAGGCGAGCGCACGGTTATAACAGCCTCTCACTCACTCTCTCTCACTTGCGCGCGAGTTGCAAACTTAAAAAGTACACGGCGTCGAGCGAGTAAGAGAAATCACTTCCCATCTGCGGGAGAGATGCGCGCCGCGCGTAATTGTCTGGAAAAGTTTAATAAAGAGTTTCGCCGGGGCACCTCCCGATTAATTACGACGCTGGCGCTTGCAGCAGCTCGCTCTAAATGACTTTACGGTTATCTTGGTCGGCAAGGGCGCGCGCTTTAATAACGCTCACGGCTTTATTGTATCCGGCGCGATTATTATTACAAATCGCGGCCGATTCGTTTGAAGGTGAAGTTTTGCGCGCGCGCGCCCGATTAATTCTTACGGACGAAGATTTACGGCGGCTGGTGGTGCAAGCGCGCGACGACGAGGAACTGCGCGAGCTCTGACTTTTTGCTCCCGATTGAATTAATTGTTTCGCGCGAGGAAGGCCGCGGGGAGCGAGGGTTGGGCGAGAAAAATGGTATACACAATGGGTTAATTTCGAGGAAGAGGAGGTCTTGAGGAGGACATCAAATTTGATTATTTCTGCGATAAAAATTAAGGCCGGAGTTTGCGTTGAATTTAAAAATCTTTTGATTTATGTTTAAGTTTGCAGTGTTGCCCCGCTTTAACTGGGAAAGTACAAATTTCATTTGACTAATGATCTCGCTCTCCACTGTGGGTTGAGGCTAAATGAAGACTTAAAAATGAGCGTAATTGCGTTTATAATTTTTAAATAACTTTCATAAATAAACGAGCTTAAGGAATGAGAAATGGAACTACTTTTAAGATTACTAAATTGTTTTATTAATATTGGCTTATGAAACTTATTTATAAGAAG